>CM060329.1:10812976-10815476 GCA_030674155.1 Stramonita haemastoma
CTTAGGTAGGACTGACATGATCTGTGCTGGTTAACACACTGGAGAGAGAGAGAGAGAGAGAGAGAGAGAGAGAGAGAGAGAGAGAGAGAGAGAGAGAGAGAGAGAGAGAGAGAAGAGAAATGGAGAGAGAGAGAGATGCTGGAAATGCAGGTATAGACAGACCCACAACAATACTGACTCCACTCCCCCCAAAAATCCTTCGGAGAAGACTATAAACCCATGCCCCGTGTGCAAATACACTCAGAGCACGTTAAGAACCCGTTCCACCTGTCGGAAGAGTAGGCCATTTCGTGCCGGTAGGAACAGAAGACAAATATGATGACAGGTGTTGTGTTCAGACCCAGTCCCCGAAACGTGCAAGCGTGCGAGTGTGTGTGAAAGAAAATGTTGGAAGTGCGTCCTGTCCTTCTGGCTGGCTTGTAGGCTAAGTGCCGAGTACAGTGTGAGGAGGGGAGGAGCAGGTGGCAGGAATGGTCTGTTTGGGGACTTGGTGTACATACATACATACATACATACATACATACATACTACTACATACATACATACCAGACATACATACAATACTACATACATACATACATACATACATACATACATACATACATACGTACTACGAACATACTACAGATAACCTACACACTACCACATACATACTACTACTACTACCTACCTACCATACCTACTACATACCTACTACTACCTACCACTACATACATACCATACATACATACATACATACATACATACATACATACATACATACATACATACATACTCATACTACATACATACATACATACATACTACATACTATACATACATACAGTACTAGTACTACTATACTACATACATACACATATACATACATACATACATACAATACTATAAGTCACATGTATAGGACATGTATAGGACATGTTGGTGTTGTCCTGAAGCGCCAGTACAGTTGACGTGACAAGCTGGTCACACCTCCTCGATTCTCTGTGTGGTCACGACCTCAGTGATCCCTACAGTGTTCCTAGCATTGTCTTCATGTTAGGCTAGAGCTGAGGTTGTTTTGGGCGCATGGTGTTGTGTGTGTGTGTGTGGGGGGGGGGGGGGTGGGGGAGGGGGGGGGAGGGGGAGTGGGGAGGGGGGGATGTGGGGTGTGGGGTGGGGGTGGGGATAGTGTGTGTGTGGGGCTGGGGTGGGGAAGTGTGTGTGTGTATGTGTGTGTATGTGTGTGTATGTGTGATGTGTGTGTGTATGTGTGTATGTGGTGTGGTGTTGTGTGTGTGTGTGTGTGAGAGAGAGAGAGAGAGAGAGAGAGAGAGAGAGAGAGAGAGAGAGAGAGAGAGAGAGAGAGAGAGAGAGAGAGAGAGAGAGAGAGAGAATAAAGAATGAATGAATGAATGAAATGAATGAATGAATGAATGATCTTGATTATTTTCAAGGGTGACAGATAAACATTCACATACGTTCCCCCCCCCCCCACCCCACCCCCATTCGATCCTTGCTCTGATTCAGGACTATCAAAACAAAAACAAAACAAAAAAATAAAACGAGCACTCAAAGCATTCAAATCAAAGCAAGAAAGCTTAAACAAAACAAACATATTATTATGACACACATTAATTAGTACTTTTGAGGTAGGTATTGATAGCTCTCTTGAAAAAGTTTCTTTGCTTTGGGATGTTTTCACGTGTGTTGGCAGCATGTTCCAGTATAGGCTGCTGAGTATGTGAGGCTTGATGATTTGAAGGGGTCAATTCTAGGGGTTAGCAGTTGAATTTTGGTAGGAGCTCGGGAAGTCATATGGAATCTAGATTGGAGGGTTATGGAGCAAGTCCTGTCTTAATTTTATGCTGAATATTCCTTTATTTAGGGTGAACATATCTTTTTAATGGAAGAATCTCAAGTTTTCCATAGTCTGATGCTATTAAGCTAGAGGATTTTTTTTATTTATAGAAGAACTGCTTTGAGTGCTCGTTTTACATGCTATTACGAGTTACGAGGTTTAAGAATATTGGCGCATGTTTTCGTGCGTGTGCATCTTTATAATCACAAATATCCCCACTGAGTCTTCAAGCCCTGCTATAGTAGGCTTTAAGCCACAGACGTTAGTTATATGAAGCGTTTTATGACCTTGATATAGCCACTGGAAGCTTCTTTTTGTTTTTTTTTTTTTTTTGGGGGGGGGGGTCTGGTTTGGTTGGTCAGTTGGGCAGTGTTGTGGGCTAATCGGCTATGTCAATTCAGTTCCCCAATGAATATGTCCTGCCTGCCGTTTTAGCGGCATGACCAGACCCATGTCTGTTCTTACACACAGCAGCGGTACTGTATAAGTAAGAGTATAGGCCTAACCCTCCTCCTCCTCCTCGCAGATTGTTGAATGCGTCTGCCTGCTTTAGTCTCTCTAGTTTGTCTGTCTGTCTATGTGTCTGTCTGCCTACGTGTCTGTCTTGTTGTTGTTTGTCTGTTTGCACTGTCTGAGTCGCTCTGTGTTTTTGTTTGTGTAAGT
>CM060329.1:10825476-10875476 GCA_030674155.1 Stramonita haemastoma
GTCTGTCTGTCTGTCTGTCTATAAGTCATTCATTCATTCTGTCTGTAATTCATTTATTCATTCTGTCTGTCTGTCTGTCTATTTAATTATTCATTTGTTCATTTTTATGTATTTATTCATGACCAGCTAACATTGTGAACGTTGCAGGGAACTGAACTGGGCCGTGGACTGCCCACCCACCCCGGGTAGCAGGTAGCGGAGCAGGCAGACATTTTTTTGTCAGAAAAGGTACCAAGAGGAGTCTATGGACAACTATTCATGTCAAAATGTCTACTTTCGTCAATGTAATGAAAAAGGTTAATACATAAATATATACATATTATAGTCATATAATAAAATTATATCAATATCTAATGGTAAATGTAATATAAATATAATACACACACACAAATAATTATATATATGAATATATAATAATATGATTATATACATACATACATACATATATATATATATATATATATATATATATATATATATATATATATATTGTGATGAGCCGGAAGCAAGGATAGAGGACAGGGAAAGTAGAGGAACAATGTACAGCAGCCAGGCAAAGGAAGACTCAGGGGAAGACAGCAGCTGGGCGTTGGTGTTTTTATTTCATCATCTCTCTGCTCCCTCCTGTGCTCTGCTGGACTGCTACAGGTCTAACCCAGTCTAACCTTGTCTGCACACCTATCTCTCCTAGTCTCCCCTTGTCTGCCTAGCCACCCTAACCATCCCTAAATATATACCCTCCGCACGGACTGTAAAGACTGTAAAGACAGCACCGCGCGGCAGCAGACGATTCGGCCACTTCGAACTTAAAATGGAGTAAATTTGTGTTTCCTTTCGTGGCTTCAACAGCGATTATCTCGCTGTCCGCGCAACAAAGCTAAACATATTATACATAAAAATAAACTAGGAAACACAAGCTTTAAAATGCACTAATGCACTTTGCACAACAACTATCTAACTGCGAGCTAAAGGCGATAAAAGCCTCTGAGTAGACACGCTTTTAACAGGTTTACACTAAACTTTCGATAATAAAACACTAAGAGTCCAGCAGAGCCTAATACTTAATGAATATAAAAGGAAGAATATAATCCACAAATTGTATACATATGCATATTATTAGCTAGCAGTGTCCATGAGATGAGATATTGATAATTAAACAGCGATGCGAAAACACAATTCCCGATCTACTGCGTGCGCATCAATCTTGCATACGAAGTAGTTCGTGCATCGAAAAAATGAACAATCTCTAATAATACAAATTATCTATATTAACATAATCTAACCTAATATTCATTCATATATAAACTCAAAATATACCATAGATCGATAGTTTAATGTCTGCATTTTATAAAATGCAGTTCGACGAAATTCAAATTCGTTAGAACAAAGAACGAACGTTAGGCTAAGCGTTAGGCTAATCATCGTGTTCAAACTGTCGTATGCCTTACGATCTACTACAACCTAAATTAAATTATATTTCATTTATCTAAATAAAGTTTATTACACACGATTCTCAATCGCACACTACAATATATAAAATATTTCTTTACTTATAAATTAGAACTGCTTTTGCCGATCGCGATTTCGATGTTCTTATACTGATATGATGTAATAAGTGAAAATACTAATTTACGATGAAGATAGAGAATCTTCACTGAGGTCGAGTTGAATCGAGTCAAGATCAGTCCTTCAACAATCATATCCATGAATATGAATAGATAATATGATTTATTAAAGTTGTTATTTAAGATTTTCTTTCCTAGGTCAGGCTGATCCTTTGTGTTCAAAATGCAAAGTAGAGTTATCTCTCTTGATCCAAAAATCATTACAATAAAATATAGCTCATCTCATCCCACTAACAATGAAATCATAAAAACAAAATAACATACATATAAAAATACAAATATATCATACTCATAACAAACTATAATACTTTATAAAGTGAAAAAAAAATATCTGTTCTGACCACACCAAATATCTGTTTCGCTGATTCTAACTTAAACTAAATGCCCAACAAGCTCTCACACATAGAGCTACACAAAACCACCTGGTTACAATATATATATATATATATATATATATATATATATATATATATATATATATATATATATATATATATATATATATATATATGCCAATTCTTCTTCTTCTTCTTCTTCTTCTTCTTCTTCTTTTTCTTCTAAGAGAAGCCAGGAATTCAGACAAAGGTGAAATGTTCCCAATCTCTGTTGACAGTTCGTGCTTTGTCGATTCCAACACGCAAATCCAGAACTAATGACTCCGACATGCCACTTTCTGGAACCCATTTGGCCTGACATTTCCTGTAAAAGCATCTGTCAGTCCGTAACTATCATCGTCAGAATCCTTTAGAATGACAGATTAAATTCATGTTGCAGAACGAGAAATGTACAGATCTTGTTGTTGGTTTTTTTTTTTCTTCTGCGGCATGTCTTTAGAACAATTTGCTGGAAGAAATTAAGCAACAGAATCTCGTAAGCCTGCAGTGTATCATTTCGATTTGTAATCACTTTTTATAGAAATGTCTGATTTCCAATGTGGTTTTTTGTTGTTGTTGTTGTATTGAACAGCCTTTTATCATTTGCAAATTAATAAAATGTCAATAACTAAAAATTGACCTCAGGTGCAATGCGACTCATTATGTGGTGGAGTGTCACATGTATACTGACATGCCCCTGGTATCCCCACGGGCGAAAGAACAATCACTAATATAGGTCATCTCAAAACAAGTCAGTGAGGAGAAAAAAAAAAAAAACACTGAAAAAAATCCAGAAGGAACTGACAGATATCTGTATGCATTGCGTGTGTGTGCGTGCGTGCGTGCGTGTGCACGTGCGCGCGCGTGCGTGTGTGAGCGCCCGCGTGTTTTGTGCGCATTCGTGCGTACTTGCGCGCGCGCACGCGTGTCTGCGTGCATGTGTGTGTGTGTGTGTGCGTAGCCAGAACTAACGCGCTATGGGAAGAACAACCCGGAGCTGTGTCTGTACTGTGTGGGAGATGGAAGAGATGTGTGCTCAAGTTCGGAGAGATGTGTGTGAGAGATAAGAGAGACTCCCCTCCTTACCTGTCCTCCCTCCCATCTGATACAGCGGCTCACAAAGGCCCGCCCATCTGACGGTTTGTCACGCCACCTCTCTGGAGACAGGAACTTAATCAATCAATCAATCAATCAATCAATAAACAATCAATCGATCGATCAATCAATCAATCAGTCGATCAATCAATCATCAATCAATCGATCGATCAATCAATCAATCAAATTCTTTTATTTCGAGGATAATAAGCACTCATGTGCTTTTTTGTTTTTTGTAACATCCTTTCCCCGTCTTATCAGGGTAACACAAATATATATATATATACTATATTATATATATATATATATATAATTATATATATATTTATATAACCTAAAACCCCTCTAACTAAACTATAAAAAAAAAACAACAAAAGAAACGAAAAAAAACCCCCAAAAAAACATGAAGATAATAATTATAAAGAGAAAATAAAGAAAAAAGATTAAAAAAAAAAAAGCTATGAAGGTAAAAAAATAAAAATAGCAAGAAGCACACACAGACAGAACTGAAATAAGCATTCGACGATCAAATGATGGTTATGATTAAAAAACACAAACAAAAACGCAAATTGAAGAAGTAGCAAACAAGATAACTGATAAGGCGAAGCAATAGGTTTTTTGATAGAAAGTCAGGAGAGAGATTTGATTTGATTTGTTTTTTTAATATCGAGGATAATGAAAAAGCACTCTTGTGCTTTTTTTACATCTAGCCCCATGTTTTATGCAGTTTTGTAAAAGAAAGAGAGAGGAGAAAGGAGAGAGAGGTGAGAGAGAGAGAGAGAGTAAGGAGAGAATAAAGGAGAGAGAGAGAGAGAGAGAAGAGAGAGACAGACAGATCAGACAGACAGGACGACAGAAACAGACAGACAGACAGACAGGGGAGGAGAGAGGAGAGAGAGAGGGAAGGAGGAGGAGAGAGAGAGAGAGAGAGAGAGAGAGAGAGAGAGAGAGCTTGTGCTTCCATTACTTCCCTTTGACCGCGCCGCCCACGCATTGGAATAGCTATTATTTTTTAGGGTTTTTACAACTCTCTCTCTCTCTCTCTCTCTCTCTCTCTCTCTCTTCTTCTCTCTCTCTCTCTCTCTACTCTTTCTCTCTACCTCTCTCTCTCTCTCCAAAAGTCCTTCGGATGAGACTTTAAACCGAGGCCCCGTGTGCGAACGCACGCACATCTTGCGCACACGTTAAATCCTGTTCCGCTTTTCGTAAGAGTAGGGCCATCATGTGCCGGTGGGAACAGATGACATTTACAAAAATGGGGAACTGGATAAAAAAAAGCACGAGTGCTTATTCCATTATCCTCGATATAAAAGAATAAATTAAATCTCTCTCTCTCTCTCTCTCTCTCTCTCTCTCTCTCTCTCTTCTCTCTCTCTTCTCTCTTCTCTCTCTCTCTCTCTCTCTCTTCTCTCTCTCTCTCTTCTCTCTAGGGGGACGGATAGCCTAGTGGTCAGAACATTGCGCACTGACATACACCAGCGCGCACGCACGTCCGCGCACGCATACCCAACCCCCTGCAAAAAAGGTGCGGTTTTGGGCAAAGACAGGACCCAAAGAGCCGTTTTCAGGCCCGTCCTACCCGACTTTTGCACGGTTACAGACCCCAAGGCACCAGGACAACATGGCACTGTATGCATACACCCTCTCCTACCAACTTCGATGTGTGTCGCACCGGACTTGTGGCGACACCGCAGCCCCCAAGAGCTGAGAAAGCTGGTTTGTAGCAAGGAAGTCTGCTACAGCGTAGGCAACAAAAACCAAGCAGTGCGCACAATAATAATGACGATAATTATGTATATATCTGTATATATATGTACACACACATAATATAATTATATGTAAAATAATAAAAAACAAAAAAATATATATATCAGAACATCTTGCGCACACCTTAAATCCTGTTCCGCCTTTTGTAAGAGTAGGCCATCGTGTGCCGGTGGGAACAGATGACACGATTTACAAAAACTGCATACACACGACTGGATGTAAAAAAGCACACGAGTGCTTATTCCATTAACCTCGATATAAAAATAAAAAAATAAAATAAAATAATTGATTAAAAAGTGTGTGTGTGTGTGTGTGTGGTGTGTGTGTGTGTGTGTGTGTGTGTGTGTGTGTGTGTGTGTGTGTGTGTGTGTGTGTGTGTGTGTGTGTGTGTCTCCAAAGGACTTTTGGAGGAGTAGAACAGTGCCGAGACTAGTCATCTTGAAGTGGACAATCCCCTTGAAAAGCACACAATAGTGGATAGGCTACTTGAACCCATGCCCTCAGTTAACATCAGATTTCCTGTAGGCCCCTATGAAGCTCTGACCACTTGGCTATTTCACTCCCTCTGCATGTCGGAGGACACCAAACTGACTTGTATGGCTTTTTTTTTATGCTTTTGATTTTTGAAAAACCAACATTCATTTTGTTTCGAGTGGTGTGCCATACTTTGAAGAGTTCCATGCTGGCACCCGTTATCACCTTCACCGTGTGTGTGTGTGTGTGTGTGTGTGTGTGTGTGTGTGTGTGTGTGTGTGTGTGTGTGTGTGTGTGTTGTGTGAAGTCAAGTCAAGTCAAGTCAAGTCAAGTCAAGTCAAAATGATCTTTATTGAGGGTAAAAGATTAAGTTTACACAACTTTTTTTCATCCTGCCTTCACCAAAAAAATCATGAAATTGACTTCTAAAACATTCAAAAACAAATATCAACCTTTGTTGAAAAACTAAAATAAATGAGGAATACTTTCTAACAAATCTCTCAAGATAAAAAACAAAACAAAAAAACAAACCCAAGACAGTACAACATAAGCTCACACAATCAAATGATAAAAAATACAATATAACATGGGTATGAATAACAACAAGCAGCCAAATGTGAGGTAGTATCGAACATAAACGCGGACCTATAGTTTGTCCATCAGATGCTTCTTCAAAAGTTTCTTAAACATTTGTTTTGAAGGAACTGATTTCAGACAGGGAGGTAGGTTATTCCACAATATTCTTCCTGAATATGCAAGGCTTGATTTATAGAGATTATTATGGGGCCTGGGCAAAAAACAGTCTATGGGTAGGCCTGTTTTTATTGACAGCAAATTGTGTGTGTGTGTGTGTGTGTGTGTGTGTGTGTGTGTGTGTGTGTGTGTGTGTGTGTGTGTGTGTGTTTATTTTTATTTATTCTTTTTATATCGAGGATAACAGAATAAGCAATCATGTGCTTTTTTTCATCCGGTCCCCGTGTGTATGCAGGTTTTGTAAATATTGTCATCTGTTCCCACCGGCACACGGTGGCCTACTCTTACGAAAAGCGGAACAGGATTTAACGTGTGCGCAAGGTGTTCTGCGTGCGTTCGCACACGGGGCCTCGGTTTAAAGTCTCATCCGAAGGACTTTTGGGGAGAGTGGAGTCGGCACTGATGTTAACCCCAGGAGAAAAATTTCCTCGACCCCGGTCGTCAAATTGCGAGCACAATATTCTGACCACTAGGCTATCCGTGTGTGTGTGTGTGTGTGTGTGTGTGTGTGTGTGTGTGTGTGTGTGTGTGTGTGTGTGTGTGTGTGTGTGTGTGTGTGTGGTGCGCGCGCGCACGCGCGCGCGCAGCAAACAACCACAGCAAAAAAAGAAGAATAACAACAATAATAAAAACAACATGAAGAACAAGAACAACAACACTTTTTGGGGTAGGCCTATTGCTCAGTTCCCTCTGCTTTCATTACTTGATTTATTGTGAAAGCTTGCCAGTCTAAATCATTTGTGGTGAATAAGAATTAAAACAAAGATTAAAGCAGAAACAGCATCAGCAGCAGCTATAACATTACCAATCCCTATTCTAGTCATGATGATAATGAAAATAATTATAATAATAACCATCACAATCATCATCATCTCCATCACCATCACGATTATAATGATTAATTAAAGCAACAATAATAACACCCCAACTGCTGCTGCTGCTGCTGTTGCTGCCAACAGTAAAGAAGAAGAAATGAAAACTTTCCCGTCCAGGATTGTAATGATTAAAACAACAATAATAACACCACCACTAACTACTAACTAACTACTACTACTACTACTACTACTACTAACTACTACTACTACTACTACTACTACTACTACTACTACTACTCTAGCTGCTGCTGCGCTGCTGCTGCTGCTACTACTACTACTACTACTACTACTACTACTAACTACTACTACTACTACTACTACTACTACTACTACTACTACCACCACTACCAGTAAAGAAGAAGAAAAACAAAACTTTCCCCTCTGCGGACAGTATTTCACACAGACTGAAAAAAGTGAAACGGGAAGTTGACAGAAATCTCGCGCGTGTAACACGGCAAACAAACATGGCTGCTGGCTGCGAGCGAATTCTGCACCAGTCGACACTGGAGGTGGACGGCAAAGAAGCCAGTGTTACCCTGACACCCAAATACATCGCCGTGGAACATCATGTCAGGGCCAAGCAGGGTGGCACTGACAGCACGACAAACAAACAGGACGGTAGGCATCAGTTTTACGATTGGCGATACCAACGGCAAAATAATTCACGGCTAGGCTACGAAGCCTGAAGTAAATCAGTGAAAAATCATACTTAGCGATCACGTGAAAGAAGCATACTTCGCAAAACGCACAGTGACTAGTAACAGTGATAGCTGTGTTATCCTTTCTCTGCTGATTCAGTCATTGATGGTTGATTGGTGAGAGAGGTGAAGTGTTGCTAAGATAATGGGCGCTTAGGATTGATATTGATATGGTCATGGGAGGACTTGGTTTTGGTCTCGGATGTCTTGAGATTTGTATTGGTTCAGTGTTTCACGTTACCACACACACACACACACACACACACACACACACACACACACACACACACACAGGCACGCGCGCGGCACACACACACACACACACACACACACACACATGTGCACACCTACCCACCTGCATGCATGCAGCATGCCCCCCCCCCCCCCCCCCAACACAATCATGTGCACACCTACCCACCGCATGCCAGCAGCCCCCCCCCCCCCCCCCACACACACACAGAGGAATGCAGATGTATACACATGTGTACATAGTAGTATTCATGTACACACACAAACATGTAGTAATTACACACACACACACACACACACACACACACACACACACACACACACACACACACACTGACACACACACACACACACACATTACACATGTATAAATACACATAGTAAGCAAACACATAGTAAACACGCATATGCATACACACAGGAAACATTCACATGCACGCACACACACACACACACACACACACACACACACACACACACACACACACACACACACACACACACACACACACGTGACACAGGCCTGAATTGTGGCCAAATCCTGTTTAAGTGCATGCATACACAATGTGTACATTTTTATTATAAACTTTCTAGTCTGAAGCATGCTGAATGCAGAATAGTGTGCAGAATAGGGGGGATGGGATAGCCTCGTGGTTAGAACATTGCGCTCGCAATCTGACTACTTGGGTTTGAATCCTGTCTGAAGGATTTTTCCTCTGGAGTCAACATAAGTGCAGACTCCACTCCTCCAAAAGTCCTTCGGATGAGACTATAAATTTGGTTCCTATGTGCGAATGTATACATGTAGAATATCTTGCACACACATTGAATCCTGTTCTGCTTTTCGAAAGAGTAGGCCATTGTAAGCCAGTGGGAACAGATGACATAATTTACAATACATACGTACATATGAGACTGGATGTAAAAAACTTAAAAAGCATATGAATGCGTATTCTTATTTATTATCATTGATATATACATAAATAAGTAAATTTTATAAATTTTTATCTAAATGAATTTAAATAAATAGTGTATGCAGACTGAATAGTTTCACTTTTTCTCCTCAAGAATGTTTCTTGTTTGGTGTTTTCCATAATTTAATACGAAATCATCCAGGAAATCTGTGCAGCAGACACTTGAACTCCTACTACATTATACTATAGCCCATTGGTTTGCAAAAGACAAGAAAAATGGGAGGTGATTTTGTCAAAGTTAAGTTAATAACAACCATTTTAATCGTGAGTAATTCTCGGTCTCAAATCTGCCTAGTTATCATCTATCTAATCTACTCAGGCTGTGTGGTGGTATGTCTTGTGATAATGTACTTTGGAAGACTGTTGGAGCTTGTGACATGACCACGGCACTTTGTCTTCACCACAGCCTTCAGTTTTCTTTTTGTTCTGGTCAGTAATTGACAGTAGTGTACATACTGTATGATGGGCAGATGGGATAGCCTGGTGGTCAGAACATTGCACTTGCAATTTGACGACCTGGATTTGATTCCAGTTTGAGGGGATTTTCCCCCTGTAGTTAACATCAGTGCTGACTGCACGCTCCCCAAAAGTCCTTCAGATGAGACTATAAACTGAGGCCCCATGTGTGAACGCACTCAGAACATCTTGTGCTCATGTTAAATCCTCTTCCACTTTTCGTAAGAGTAGGCCATTGTGTGCCGGTGGGAACAGATATTTACAAAGCTGCATACACACGGGGACTGGATGTTAAAAAGCACACGAGTGCTTATCCCATTATCCTTGATATAAAAGAATATAAAAAAAACAAACATACACACACATACACACACATACACACACACATACACACACATGCACCCCCCCCCCCCACACACACACACACTCACAGAGGCATGCAGGTATGTATTCACAAGTATGTAAAAAAGCACATGAGTACTTATTCCATTATCCTCATTGATATAAAAGAATAAATAAATAAATAAATATTGTGTGTTGCAGTTCGTGTGCAGTGTCAGGTGATTCTTCTGGAAGAAGTCATCACTGTTCAGCAGCACGCCTCCAATGGCGCAGACAAGTAAGGACTTTATAGATCTATGTTAATGTTCAACAGTAACAACAGTAATTTACAGTAACAACAACAATCATTGATTGTAACAATGATTTACAACAATAGCAAACACCACTACCACCCTCATGATGATGATGATAATAATAATAATAATACATGGAATTTATATAGCGCTATATCTTGTAAAAACAAATCAAAGCGCTTGCACTCGACCCTCACAACAAACAATCAATGACAATAAATAATTCTAGCAAATTCGAAAGCACACACACGATGATGATGATGATGATGATGATGATGATGATGATGATGACCTTCACCATCACTGCAGCAGTAATTAAAAGAAGAAGAAGAAGAAAAAAATGTATTTGATACATTTCTTTCACTTACAAAAGCCCTAACTTTAGTGCTTACAATACATCATACAATGATAGATTTCATGATTCACACTTACATATCGCACATACAACACCCACCCACCCACCTCTAGATGCAAATGCTCTCTTTCCAACACACACACACACACACACAAAACACACACACACACACACACACACACACACACACACACACACACACACACTCTCACACAGGTGCAAGTGCATAAGGAAATACCTGTGCATATTGCAAAAGAGGAGGAGGAAGTCAAAAGTCTTCTTAATTTTCAGACCCGCATGTAACACTGCAGTTCTCTTTGGTGAGTAAGGAAGGGGGATGGCATGGGGGGGGTGGGGTGGGGGGGGGGTGCTACAAGCTGTAATAGTTCTAGTCATTTCTTTTTTCCTCTGTGCAGACTGTATGGCCACCCAGCAATATGTTCTTATTCCCTCTCGGGGATGCTTCGGGCCAGTCAGAATAAATAGCATCCCCACCTTCTGGGAAACTCTGTGCTGCTAGGATTTCCCTGATTTCTATCTCTCTTTTTGTTTCTGCCCTGTTTCTTTTCTTCCTGTCACCTGCTTCTTGTTTATTTTGCTGCTTTCTTTCTTGGTCCATTTCCCTGCCTTTTTTTCCCCCCCAGAAAATCTGAAAAGATAGCAATTTTCTCCCATGCTGAAGTGGGATATGCTCAGGCACTTAACAGCAGTGCAGTGCATTTTTTTTTCTCGCTAATATGTATATATATATATATGACAATGTATGTATATATATCAATAGTTGTTGTCTGAGTGTTGCATGACGAAGAAGATGTTCATGTATTGTGTAAACTGTACCATCACCCTTCAGTATATCACTATAAGATATGTTCATTTGTGATGTGTAATGTGGAGACACTATCACCACCTCCTTAGTTACTGAGTTTGTCTTTTTTCGGGATGTTCCACCGGACGCCATTTTTAACTTCCTGAGAGAATCGGGGCTTTTTCTGTCTGATATGAGGGAAAGTTGGTCTCGAAGGACAAGGTTGTCTTAATAGGGAATCTGGTTTTGGTTTTACCTCATTTTATGTGTAATCAATGTGGGTTTTCCCACAACGCGGTGGCTGTCCTGGGCTGACCGTTATGGTTGACCAGGGCGTCGATACAAGCAAGGACAGTCGAGTTGGTTTTATACCCATTTTTTAATCTGTATGTAGTTGTACAGTTTTAATACGAGTTTTAAAATGTGACGAGGTGACAGCCCCGATATGGCCTGTGTGATTGGCGGGGCTATATTAACAACATGATTGGATTGGATTGGATTGGAGTTAGTCAGTACATGTTCATATGTGATGTGTACTGTCTCCTTGCAGGTTCAAGATGTGTAACAAGGGAGGGACGGTGTGTACCAGGCGTGGAGACACAGCCACAACAACCTTCCACCTTTGACATCTACATCGTCAAGCGAGCCTCCAAACACCGCTGGCGCGACAAGACCTTGACCTTCGTGTGCCAGGATCCCGTGGCCTGTGCCAAGTGGATGGACGTGATCAGGGACGTGCTGAGCGGTCCTGGTGAGCGAACAGTCAGGGGTTCGAACCTCACTGTTGAACTTTTGAAGAAGATTTGTTGCTTCTTGAAGACAGAGTATGGTTGCTTTCATGGCAGAGGTGTAACCCTCCCAAACCCCAAATCCCTCTCTGACCCCCTCTCCCCCAAAAAAACCCAAGCAAAAGCAAACAAAAAACAAAAAACCCAACCTAACAAAACCCCCCAAATGAACTAACTTCCCCCACTTCAACCAGCCAACCAAACCCCCCCCAAAAAAAGAAACAACAATCTAGCCCAAATAAACCCCCCCCCCCCCCACCCCCCCTCACCAGTATCTCTCAACAAACAGACAAAACAAACAAATAAAGAAATCGACCCTATGCCCACAACATAAAAACACGAGGCTATACTTTCAAACACTTTCAATGATAAGGTTGGTGTTGAAGTTCATGTGCTTAGTACCTGCAGAGGTGGGCTGAATGAATTTGTCTGTAGAAGAAGAATTATGCATGCTTGCTGTTTTTTGTTCATGTGGCAAAATTGTGAGTTTCACAAGCAGGCTGATGATACTGAACTATGCAGTACTGTTAGTGCTCATCTTCCTCCTGATTTTCTGCATTGCTCAAGCAGGTATTCAGGCCTGCAGTGAATTGATAGTGCTCAACAAGCTGAAATTAAATCACTGATGAAACTGAGGTAATTATGCCTGTTGGAATTTCTTCTTATGTCAGAAAGGTTGATCATGAATAAAGCATTTTGGTAGGATAGAAGTGTCACAGAAGGTGAGGCAGTTAAAAAAAAAGTTTTTTTAAATTATCATTACTAATGTTATAAAAGGAGAAATCACATGCATGTCTGTGCAAGTTTATTCATGGAGTGATTTCTGTTATGTTTGTTGTTGTGTTTTTCATTATGTGGCACTACAGTTGGCCTTTTTGTTAATTTTTTTTACCTGTTGTCTGTATTTAAGTCTTTAGTACATTCCTTCTTCCAGGTTTAATGAGAAAAGGTGTAATTTCACCTCTAGAGGCCTCAGCTTCTTTTGGAAAAAAAAAGAATGAAAAGAAAAGAATACACAGAGAGTTATTTTGAGAATTTGCATTTTATACAAAGTTGCAATGCTTTAGCAATGCTTGCTTGTTTTTTTTTTTCATTCTTCAGCTGGAGCATGGAGGCTGACCAATGGTGAGATCTTGCAGATCTATGTGACCTTATGTTACCCATCATGAAGGTAGCCACATTCCAACTTTGGGAATTTTAACTGACAGGTTTTGAGTTGAAACACATGAATTTAACCGTTGATAGAAGTACAAATAGTAGGGTAAGGTCTTCAATTTTTTTTTTTTTTTGTGCTGAAAATAAAGAATCTTACCCAAATCACATTCTTTTCTTTTTCATCTCTGTTCCACTTTCAGCTCTTTCAGCTATTTTTTTTTTTAACATTTTGCTGAAATCAAGAATCACACCCAAATCACATCCCTTTGTTTTTCACCTCTGTTGCTACTTTCAGCTTTCAATCGACCCAAACGTCTGCTGGTGTTTGTGAATCCGTACGGAGGCAAGAAGCGAGCGCCTAAAATCTTTGAGAAAGTACGCTACCTGTTTGACTTGGCAGGGGTTACAATGGATGTTATTGGTAAGGTGCTTTTTGAGTGTGTGACTCTGTGTGTGTGGTGTGTGTGTGTGTGTGTGTGTGTGTGTGTGTGTGTGTGTGTGCTGTGTGTGTTGCTGTTGCTTGATGTGTGTGTGTTGTGTGTGTGTGTGTGTGTGTGTGTGTGTGTGTGTGTGTGTGTGTGTGTGTGAGTGCATGCGCACAATCTCTGAACGTATCGTGTGAAAATCTGAGCAGCATGTATGGAAAGAAAATGTGAGCATATTTTTTTTATGCTAACTGATACACAGAACTTTCTTTTCTTTTCTGTTTTTTTTAATCAGCAGGCTGTTGTGTAGATACTACCTCCGAGTCCAACACAGGTTATCCTGTCCCCCGTGGGGATGCTGGGGGCTCTTTCAGTATAAATAGCATCCTCACCTTCTGGGGTTTCTGTGCTGGACATTTCCACTTTTCTGTGTCTCTCTTTGTCTCTGTCTTTCTCCTTATCTTTCTATAATTTCTTGTGCTTATTTTTCTGCCTTCCCAATCCACTCTCCTGCTTTTTTTTTCAAGGAACTCTTTCAACCGATTTTCTGTTTTCATTATATGACACTCTGCCTGTGTTTTTTGTTCTGGCGACCAGGTAGTGATACTTAGACACTGGGATGGGCACAAGATGTCCATTCTGCAGCGGTGTTTGTCCATATGGCACTTTTTATGTATAGTTCTGTACTTTAACATGTTTGTTATCCTTTTTTTATGATTTTTTTGTAATGTGGGATGATGAATTAAGCGGAATGGCTGGCGTCCTCAGCACAGTCTGGTTTATTTGCCCGAAGGTTTGTCTCATCCGAAAACAGACAACCTGTCATGGTGAAATATGGGATTTGACCCACCGCACACTTCGACCCAGATTTTTCGCTTTCTAGGCAGGCATGTTACCTCTAGACCACGGAGGGTGTCTAGCATGCCTCTCTCCTGGTGTGTTCCAGAAACAGAGAGGCAGTACCATGCCCGGGATATCCTGCAGACCTACGACATCAGTTGTGTGGATGGGTGAGCAAAACAGTGGCATCTGATTGATTATAAAACTGTCGTCATTGATCTACAATGTAATGAAATATCCAGCCATAATTTTGTATCCTTTTGCTTTTAAACATGTTTAAAACTGTTGTCATTGTTCTACCTTGTAAAGAAATATCAAGTCATCCTTTTGCTTTTAAACATGTTTTTAAAATACCCAAGCCTTCATTCTGACTACCTTTAATGATGCTGAACGTGTCAATTTCTCATGTTGTCATTTCCTGCAGTCTATCATTTCAATTTGTGATAACTTTTCATAGAATTATCCGATTTTCAATCTGTTTTTAAATTTTTTTTTTTTTTATTGTATTGGAAATTAATAACGTGTCAATAACTGAAAATCAACCTCTTGTGCAATGCGACTCATTATGTGGAAGAGCGTCACAAATGGGCACTTTTTCCATAGACAGTCCAAGTTTGAACCTGTATGCAGAAGACTACAATACAATACAATACAATACAACACAATACAATACAATACAATACAACACAACACAACACAACACAACACAACACAACACAACACAACACAACACTATACAAAATGGTTAGCATGCGTTCATGCAAAGAGTCTGTCTTTCACCATTGGAGATGTAGTTGAGGTGAAGGTGTGGCGTTGTGCAGGGTGGTGTGTGTGGGCGGGGATGGCACCTTCTCTGAGATCCTGAACGGCGTGTTGGACCGCTGCCAGAAGGACGAGAGAGTGGACCAGGACTTCCGCCACCAGCCCGCCAGACCACGACTTCGCATAGGGGTCATTCCTGCAGGTCAGTCAGGTCTTGGAGGGAGGGGGGGGGGGGGAAAGGAGGGCGGGAGTCAGATGTCAGTTTCCCCCACTTTCAGCTCCTCTCAGCTGCTAATTATCCCATTCCAGCCCAGCCAAGTTGTGGCCAGCTGGTACTGTTTATAGCAGGAGCTGACCACACTTGGACTTAGGTGAAAGGAAGGAACGCGCTAAATTTAGCGCTCTTGACTGAGTGATGTTGGATGGATTTGTGCACATGTGGGGGTCAGATGTCTGGTAATTCAGTGTCTGATTTGTATGGTAAAGGTGCAGAGCACCATTCGCGCCAGGCCTCAGCACGTAACACAGCAAAACAGAAAGCAACCCAACCCAACCAAACAGCACAACACAACAACACAACGCAGCACAACGCAACGCAACACAATGCAACACAAAGCAACACAACGCAACACAACACAGCACAATACAACACCATCCCACACCGCACCATTCCCCCCATTCAGTCTGCTGTGTAAAGCCCCTCTCAGACAGACTCTGTACCCTGTATGTTTCAGGATCAACGGACACTGTGGTACGTTCCACCAACAACCCAACGGTGCACAACACAGCAAAACAGAAAGCAACCCAACCCAACCAAACAGCACAACACAACACAACACAACGCAACGCAACACAATGCAACACAATGCAGCACAGCACACACCACACCACACCACACCACACCACACCACACCACCCCACCCCACCCCACCCCACCCCACCCCCCCACCCCCCCATTCAGTCTGCTGTGTGAAGCATCTTTCAGACAGACTGTGTGCGCTGTATGTTTCAGGATCAACGGACACTGTGGTGTGTTCCACCACCGGCACCAATGACCCCCTCACCTCCGCCATACAGATCATTCTGGGTGAGTTCAAGGGGGACCCAGGGGAAAAGGGGAGGAGAGGGGGGTGGAGTGGAGGTGGGGGTGGGGTGGGGAGGCTAGTTGTTGTTTCATAGGCAATGAGGGTGCTGTGCTTACATCATAATTATTATGCTGGTGATGTCATTGTAGAAAATCTGTCGCAACTGCCTAGCACATTTTTTGTTACTGAAAATCTAGGTTTGGAATTGAAAATTAAAAAAAAAACTTATTCTTTTATATCAAGGATAATGGAATAAGCACTCATGTGTTTTTTTTGCATCCAGTCCCCGTGTGTATGCAGTTCTTGTAAATCTTGTCATCTGTTCTCACTGGCACACAAGGGCCTACTCTTATGAAAAGCGGAACAGGATTTAATGTGTGCGCAAGATGTTCTGCGTTCATTCACACACAGGGCCTCAGCTTATAGTCTCATCCGAAGGACTTGTGGGGAGAGTGGAGTCAGCACTGATGTTAACTCCAGGGTAAAAATCTCGTCAACTGGGAATCGAACCTGGGTCGTCAAGATTGCCAGCGCAATGTTCTGACCACCAGGCTATCCCATCCCCATTAAGTCACGTGAACATTTCAAGCTTTGTTCAGAGTTGTTGGATTTTAAATTGTTCAAATCACTCCAAAGTTGGATGCACTGGGCCCTGACTTGTCAGGTTCTTAAAACGGCAGCACAACTCATTATCGCTCCTATGACAGACAAACAGTCATTGCTGTCTGAGCGTTTGACAATGAAGAAGAAGAATCACATGAAAAATTCTAGCTTTGTTCATTGTTGTTGGATTGTCAAAATTTTCGGCACCCGTGTACATGCAATGTTTTGTGTGTGCTGTCTTTGATGTGATATTGATTTTTTCGGAGAAGCCACAGAATTATTTATTTATTTATTCTTTTATATCAAGGATAATGGAATAAGCACTCGTATGCTTTTTTACATCCAGTCGCGTACATGCAATTTTTTGTGTGTGCTGTCTTTGATGCAATATTGATTTTTTGGAGAAGTCACAAAATTATTTATCTATTCATTTATTTATTCTTTTATATCAAGGATAATGGAATAAGCACTCATATGCTTTTTTACATCCAGTCGCGTACATGCAATTATTTGTGTGTGCTGTCTTTGATGCAATATTGATTTTTTGGAGAAGTCACAAAATTATTTATCTATTCATTTATTTATTCTTTTATATCAAGGATAATGGAATAAGCACTCATATGCTTTTTTTTTTTTTGGCATCCAGTCCCCCGTTATTTTGGGTCACAAACCTGCTGTAATCCAAATGATGAACTAAAACGTTTCCACTACTAACTTGCAGGCTGCAGTCTGGGCGTGGACGTGAATGCTCTGTACAAAGAAGACATCTTTGTCAAGTATTCGGTCACCATGACCAGCTACGGTTACTATGGCGACCTGTTGGCCGACAGCGAGAGGCTACGATGGATGGGGCCCAAACGCTACAAGTGGAGTGGTAAGAGTCCTTTTTCTGGGTTCCTGTCCCTGCTTTCTTGTGTTTTGACTAGGTTCTCAGTGTACAAGAGAGAATGTAGAAAAACACACTGTTAGATATGTTTATAGTTTCGATAAAAGTGAATAAAGCATATTATGATTTTATTTCATTTCTGATTTACACTGTACACTGGGGGCGGGATAGCTCAGTGGTCAGAGCACTCCCTTTCCCCATGCTAAGGTTAAGCAGCATCAAGTGTGGTTACCAATTGGATGGGTGGCTGTTTGCTTGCCTTGGCTTCAGTACAGTCCCCCCAGTTCACCCAGCTGTCAATGGGTACCTGCCCTCTTTAGAGTCAGGGAAGGTAAAGCAGCGAGGGAGAGGAGATGGGCGCAGGCTGCCCTCAATATGCTGGCCGCTATAGAAGCTGAGGTCTCTGACGCCTCGCTCCCCTATGACCACACAGGTTATGGGACACCTTTACCTTTACCTTTTTACCTTTTTGGGGTCAGGGAAAGTAAAGCAGCGAGGGAGAGGAGATGGGTGCCGCCCTCAATATGCTGGCCCCTAGAGAAGCTGAGGTCTCTGACGCCTCGCTCCCTTACGACCACACAGGTTATGGGACACCTTTACCTTTTTACCTTTTTAGGGTCAGGGAAGGTAAAGCAGCAAGGGAGAGGAGATGGGCGCAGGCCGCCCTCAATATGCAGGCCCCTAAGAGAAGCTGAGGTTTCTGATGCCTCGCTCCCTTACGACCACACAGGTTATGGGACACCTTTACCTACCTTTACCTTTACCTTTACCTTTTCGTGTCGAACAGGTCTGAAGAAGTTTGTGCTGAACAAGGCCTATGAAGGGGAGGTGTCCTTTCTGCCTGCAGAGCAGAGCAGTGGCCATCCTGAGGACGGCAATGTGTGTTACGCCGGGTGAGTTCCCTGCTGGACTATTGGCTGGCTGGCTGGCTGGCTGGCTGGCTGGCTGGCTGCTGGCTGGCTGGACTGGCTGACTGACTGACTGACTGCTGCTGCCTGCCTGATGCTGCATGACTGACTGACTGACTGATGACTGACTGATTGACAGACGGACAGACAGACTGACTGACGGATGGATGGATTTTCATGTTTGTGTCCACAGTGCACACAAAAAAAGAGATGAGAATGTTAAGGTCACATCAAGCATCAGCATATCACTGCCACAATGTCACACTGACAAGAGTGAGTGTGTGTGTGTGTGTGTGTGTGTGTGTGTGTGTGTGTGTGTGTGTGTGTGTGTGTGGTGTGGTGTGGTGTGGGTGTGTGTGTGTGTGTGGTGTGTATGTGTGTGTGTGTGTGTGTGTGTGTGTTTTGTGTGTGCTGTGTGTGGCTTATGTGGTGTGTGTGTGTGTGTGTGTGTGTGTGTGTGGGGTGTGTGTGTGTGTTGTTGTTGTTGTTGTGTGTTCCCTAGCTTAACAATCTGGGGGGTCACCCAGAATATGCACTCTTGACTCACTCATCCCACCTTGGAATCACTGTGAGATAGGAAGTACACTCAAGTGTGTGTGTGTTTATTTTATTTTATTTTTTTATTTATCTTATTTTATTCTTTTATATCGAGGATAATGGGATAAGCACTCTTGTGCTTTTTTACATCCAGTCCCTGTGTGTATGCAGTTTTGTAAATGTCATCGGTTCCCACTGGCACACGATGACCTACTCTTATGAAAAGCGGAACAGGACTTAACATGTGCGCAAGATGTTCTGCTTGCGTTCACACACGGGGCCTCAGTTTATACTCTCATCCAAAAGACTTTGGGGGAAAGTAGATATTGTGTGTGTGTGTGTGTGTGTGTGTGTGTGTGTGTGTGTGTGTGTGTGTGTGTGTGTGTGTGTGTGAAAGTCAAAGTCAAAGTCAAAGTCAAAATTTTATTTCCAGATGGTACATTGAATACCGTAGCAATAAATTTGCATTGAGTAAGCAATAAAATGTGTGTGTTTGTGTGTGTGTGCGTGTGTGTGTGCGTGCGTGCGTGTGTACAGGTGTGTGGTGTGTCAGCGAGCAGGCAGGGAGGCTGAAATAGCCTACAAAGAATCGTCACGGAGCGCCGCCACTGTTCCCACGTTTGGTGAGTACTACCCCTCTCCCCCTCTCCCTCCCCTCTGTTTCCCTGTGTTTGTGTTCACTTTCGAGTTCTTCCCCTTTTCTTTCTTTTGGTTTTTTTTGTTTTGTTTTGTTTTGTTCTGGTTTTCCTGTGTTGTAGTTTTGTCAGCTTTTGTTCTGCAGTTTTCTTGGTGGTGGTTTTGGTGTCATTTTTTTAGTGTGTGTGTGTGTGTGCGCTTTCATTGTGGGGTGTGTGTGTGTATGTGTGTGTGTGTGTGTGTTTGTGTGTGTGTTTGTGCGTGCGTGCGTGCGTGCGTGCATGAGGTAGAGGTGTGGGGAGGGGTAAGGCTTAATTTCTTATCTGGAACAGTTGCATCACGTCAGATAACATGACAGCTAGATTGTGCGACAGTTACATTCTGTTGAGTTTTGTCTAATTATGTTAATTGTGGAATCTTTACTCTAAGTTATTAAGTTTGAAACATAGAACATTGGGTACAGTCATATTGTGCCACCTAAGCTATTAAGTTATAAAGTTTGAAACATAGAACATTGGGTACAGTCATATTGTGCCACCAGCTTTCTATTGTAAACCCCCCCCAAAAAAAAACAAACCTTGCCTCCTATCATCTGATTAGTGTGTGCTTAATTAACACTATTCCTACATCAAGGAAGAGAACTGCTCTTTGCCTGTACCTGTTCACTGTGCTTGTTTGTGTGCTTCTGTTACCCTGATGTGGGTGTTACGTAGAGAAGGGCTAGAAGAGGGTTGGTTGTCCAATAGCAGGTATCCCCTAGGGAAAAGGTGAAGCAAAAGTAGAAATGGGTGTATGCTTTAGCAAAAGTATCTACAGCGTTGTTTTAGCCATAGTTCATCATTCAGTCATGTTGGTGTGCTTTTTCACGGAATTTTTTTTCAGATCTTGGAGATGGAGACCACAAAGAAGGTATTTTTTATTCTTTGGGTTATGAGAATTTAAAAAAATGCTTGAATTTTCTGGCATGAATAACGTTGCACAAAAAATTTTGTGGTGTTTTGAATGAATATCGTGGTTGTGAGATTTTTTTTTCTTCAGTTTTCTTGTGGTTTGCTCCTGTTTTTTTTTTATATCTTCATTTTTTTTTTTTTTTAATCTTTCTTAGTGCATAATTGTCACTTTTTTTTTGGGGGGGGGGGGGGGGGGGGGAATTTCGTTGGTTTTTTTGTTTATGTTTCTTTAGAGACCATGGTTTTTTGACTTTGCAGAGAAAAGATACAATTTGCAACATTGCAATTACAGACGCATTTATTAACATCGCAGTAAAAGACTTGTTTTCTAAGATTGCAATAACAGTGATATTTTTTAACATTGCAATAACAGACATGTTTTCCAAGTTTGCAATAACAGTGATATTTTCTAACATTTTGCAATAACAGACATGTTTTCTAACATTTTGCAATAACAGACATGTTTTCTAACATTGCAATAACTGACACATTTTCTAACATTTTGCAATAACAGACGCATTTTCTAACATTGCAACAACAGACACATTTTCTAACATTGCAATAACTGACACATTTTCTAACATTTTGCAATAACAGACATTTTTTTCTAACATTGCAACAACAGACACATTTTCTAACATTGCAATAACAGACATGTTTTCTAAGATTGCAGTAACAGTGACATTTTCTAAAACTGCAAAAACAGACACATTTTCTGACATTGCAATAACAGACACATTTTTTAACATTGCAATAACAGACATGTTTTCTAACACTGCAAAAACAGACACATTTTCTGACATTGCAATAACAAACACATTTTCTGACATTGCAACAACAGACACATTTTCTGACATTGCAGTAACAAACACATTTTCTGACATTGCAATAACAGACACATTTTCTAACATTGCAATAACAGACATGTTTTCTAACACTGCAATAACAGTGATGTTTTCTAACACTGCAATAACAGACATGTTTTGTAACATTACAATAACAGTGATATTTTCTAACACTGCAATAACAGACATGTTTTGTAACATTGCAATAACAGTGATATTTTCTAACATTGCAATAACAGACATGTTTTCTAACACTGCAATAACAGACACATTTTCTAACATTGCAATAACAGTGATATTTTCTAACACTGCAATAACAGACACATTTGCTAACATTGCAACTACAGACATGCTTTCAGACACGTTTCCTGACATCGCAAGTTCCAGATGACATTTTTAACTTTGCAAGTAAAACAATAGTTTTTGTAACATCGCATCTGGCTAGCTCTATTTTTGCCTCAGGTTTGGAATATTCTTGTTAATGCTAGATGTGTTCTTAGCTAGTGCCATTTCAAAGATATGAAATATTTGCCTGAAGCACTGGTAACACTGTGTCTGTCTTCTGTGTGTGAGTGAAGCACAGTGCAGACTGTTGTGTTGGAGCCAGTAGTGATGCTTGACTTGACTCTGAGGAGACTGTGTAACTCTGCGCTGAAACTTAGCAACATAACAATGTGTCGTGGGCAGGTTGAACCTGGTGGAGCTCATCTCTCCCTGGTCATAGATTGCATGCTAGGCATGTCAGTGCTGACCAAGCCACAGGCCTACTCTTCCATGAAAGATGGATAGGTTTTGAATTGTGTGCAACATCTTACGCATCTGTTCTTTTATGGGAGGGACTGTTGTTGACAGTCTCCTCCAAAGGACTGGCAGGGGAATGGCGTCTGAACCTTTTTTTTAATTTAATTTAATTTTTTGTTGATCGGCTGGAGCTCCAAGGTTAACCAATAGTGAGATTTTTGCGTATGTAACTTTTTTTTTTTTTTTTTGTTGTTGTTGATCGGCTGGAGCTCCAAGGTTCACCAATAGTGAGATTTTTGCGTATGTAACTTTTTTTTTTTTTTTTTTTTTTGCACACTGCTAAGGTAGCTGCATTCTGAATTTGGGGATGATGTCTAATCATGAGACCTGTGTGCATGCACTTTTTTTTATATTTGTCATCTGTATCTACTGGCAGTAATGGCCTACCTTCTGAAAAGGTTTTCATTGTGTGTGCGCAAAGATGTTCGGCATACTTTCACACACAGGGCCTCGATTTATAGTGACTAGTCTCATCCGAAGGACTTTTTGGGGGAGTGGAGTCTGTACTGATGTTAACTGTAGGGGGGAAGAAATCCCCTTGAATGGTATAGCTTGAACCTGGGTAGAACCAGTTTTTAAACGTAAGGGAAGAATCCTCACCAAAGGATGGCCCAGCAGTGACTCAAACCCTCAGTCTCAGCTTATCGTCAGTTTATTTATTTATTTATTTTTTATTATATTCTTTTATATCGAGGATAATGGAATAAGCACTTGTGTGCTTTTTTTTACATCCAGTCCCCATGTGTATGCAGTTTTGTAAATCTTGTCATCAGTTCATGAGTCCAGCACTTTAACTGCAAAGGCTGTTCTCACCATCCACCCCCCATCCCTCCCTCCTACCCCTTCTCCAGTTGTGACACAAAGGATAGAGTTGAAATGCTGTATGTACCCCTCCTGTGAGAATGCTGTCATTGCATGCTTGTTTGATACCTTGTTTTCCTCATCTTATATTAATTAACTCACATGGTTCAGCAAGTTCCCACCCCCCACCCCCACCCCCCACCCCCACCCCTGCTTTTTACCTTATCCTGTCTGTTTGTCAGGGCCAGTAAAAAGGAAAATAGCAAGCATTCCCTACTGCAGAGTAGTTTATTCAACTTTTTAAATGGGTTGCTAAGACATAGAGTTTTTTGATGACAGAGTATAGATTTTCTTACTTTTATGTTATAGTTTTCAAAGATATGTCGAAAACATTGATGGTTTTTTTTTTAATGGCATAGAGATGCAGTGAGAGTGAGATCACAGACACATCTAACATACGAATACCAGCAAGCAAAATTTCCTCTCATCGACTGATTTTGAAAGAGAAATAGACCAGCATAACTGCTATTAGCTTACAGTGTCAGTATGGTGCCTGACCAAGATGCCAACAAAGAACAAAAAAAATCAAAATGTTGTGCTTCCCAATCAGGGAATGCTTGTACCAAACAGGTGTGTAGGGCAAAAGTTGGGAACGTTTGGACCCGAGTGAGTTAATTATCCTACTGGTACTGACCTTTTTTTTTTTTTATCCTTTCAACCTTGACCTCCTTGTATCTGCTTCACCCACCTTTCTCCCTCTCCTTTTGTGGTTAACCGTACAGTGTTTTGTTTTAAAATAAAAATTCGTTTAAAGTAAGGATTGTGTTTTAGAAAAGGGAGTAAGAGGAGCTAAAGAAGTGTTACCTGAATGTGGATGATCATGAAAACACAAGAACCAAAGCCTTTGTCAGTACTACTTGGAAGTCCTGGCAGCAGAGTTCTCTGTGTCAATCAGTCAAGTCAAGTCAAAAACGGTTTAATCATCCCATGAAGGGCAGTCACAATTCTGACAGGCATGTTGATGCGAATCATAATCTCAAAAGAGACGCAAGATAGCTGCATTATGTATTCGTTTAAACATTCCAAGATAACTTCAAATAAAAATATCACAAATACATAAAAATATCACACACACACACACATACACACACACACACACACACACACACACACACACACACACACACACACACACACAAACACACACACACACCAATGTAGAATACAATGTTATAAGACCATTGACTCGAAAAGACATATCAACTTATTATTGTATACAAATAATTTTTAAAAAATCAATGCAGCCAGAAACGAGACATCCCTATTTCATAAGCATGTGCATGGTGTTGTGTTCTTGTGGCCTGACGTATGGCTGTGAGATCACAGTGGGTTTTTACAACATTTTTATTCTTTTACTTCAAGGATCATTCTGTACATCCAGTCCCATGTATATTCGGTTACGTAATTTTTTTTTTATCCATTCCTACCGGCACTCAATGGTCTACTATTCCAAAAAGAGGAAAAGGTTTTAAGGTGTGCACAAGATGTTCTGCATACATTCAAACAGTGTGTAACATGGGACCTTGGTTTATAGTCTCATGCAAAGGACTTTTGGGGGAAGTAGAGTTGACACTGATGTGAAGTCCAGGGTGGGAAATACCCTTGATGGGGATTTGAACCTGGCTGGGCAGATCACAAGCGCAATGGGCAACACTCTAACCACCAGGCTGTGTCCACTTGTATCCTGGCTATCCCGTGACACTGTGTTCAGAGTATTACTACACCTACTAGTGCTACACCAAGTCTACTTAATTATGGAAAATGGACATTAAAAAAAAAGGTGGGGAGGGGTGGGGTGGGGTGGGAGAAGCCAAGGGAGGAGGGGAAGGAAAGAAATGCACAGGGTAGTCTCCCAAAAAAACTACTCTAGAAAAAAAAAAACCTGTTATTTAAGTATAGATGGGGGTGTGCATATAGCTGTGTGTCTGCCAAAAGAAACATACATTTTGATACACCAAACACTGAAGTCATGTCTCCCACGTCTGTGTCCTGTGTTCACTCAGCAAGCCCCACGGAGAACTGGCGCAAGGTGAAGGGCAAGTTCATCGCCATCAATGCGGTCAGCGTCAGCTGTCGCTGCGGCCTGAGCCCCGAGGGCATGTCGCCCTTCACCCACCTGGGGGACGGCTGCATCGACCTCATCCTCGTCTCCGACTGCTCCCGCTTCAAGTACCTGAGACATCTCTTCCGCATCCCCATCCACAACTCCAACCAGGTCAGTTGTTATAAGGGTGCAGGAGACCCAAAGTCCTCTGCTGCTTTTTTTTGTTTTTTGTTTTTTTTTTGCTGCCTCATCTTCTGTAAAAAAAAATAAAAAGGTAAGGGATATGGGATAGCTCAGTGGTCAGAGCGCTGGCTTTCCCCCAGCCAAGGTTAAGCAGCGTCGAGCGTGGTTATCAATTGGATGGGTGACCGTTTGTGTGCCATGGCTTCAGTACAGTTCACCCAGCTGTAAATGGGTACCTGCCCTCTTTAGGGTCAGGGAAGGTAAAGCATTGAAGGAGAGGAGATGGGTGCCGCCCTCAACATGTTTTCCCCTAGAGAAGTGAGGTTTCTGATGCCTTGCTCCCCTACGACCACACAGGTTATGGGACACCTTTACCTTTTACCTTACCTTATCTTCGATAACATTCCCATCCTGCTGTTCCCACGCCGCTCATTTCAATTTCGCCACAGCCATACCCAGATTTGTTAATGTTATGTCTCATCCCTCAGGGTTGGAGTCCACAGGGAGCCCATCAATATTAGACCTCCGTGGGGCCACCAGCCAGAGGGGCACTGCACTGCTGCTGGGTCACTTTGGTGGTGTTCAGTGGTGCCTGTTCTGAGCTAACAAAACACAGGGCACCACCTACTAAGCCCCCTACTAACGACAGTATTAGCTCAGTCGCAGAGCCAGACTGAGTGAGACCCCACCTGAGGTGGTGACCACCACAACGTCCCTCCAATGACTGTCGCCCATATTCTCCAGCCCCAAAGGCTTTGACACAAACTCACCACAGGCACAGAAGTGTATGGGGAAAGGGAATCTGAGTCACCATGAGACCAGAGCAACGGAGGCCCCGAATCAGAGGACAATTTCTTATTATTGCATAATAATCAATGGTGATGAGGATGATGTAATGATGCTGCTGTGGAAGTGCATCTGCTTTGAGACTGCTGACAGGGTTGTACTCTATTCTTACTATCATAATATATCCCGGTGTTAACCGGGCCCGAGAGATACAGAACCTGCAGTATTGGTCAGGTAATTTGAGCAACACTCTCAAATTCGCATCTGTAAAGTGGATGAAGCTCCTTTACCTTTTTACCTTTTCTGTATTCTGATAAGATGCATGTCTCCATCCAGCAGTCTCATGCTATGTTGTACCTTCACACACACACCTCATCACCTATCATCCTCATAAAAAAACAGACTACTTCAGGATGGAGTAAACAAGATAGTGGGTGAGAATAATCACAATATTCAGCAGGAACTGTCATTTTCCCGTGTGAACCTTTTTTTTTTTTTTAAACAAATTTAACCCTCTTGCATTCAGATTTTTTAACACAAATTGCCCCTACATTTCGCATTCCATCTCAAAATCAGGTCAGGCACACATGCTTGCTGCCTTTTCCTCTTTCAAAGTACATACCAGCAGCTGTAATTACTTCCAGACTCTCACCACAGGCTTTGTGCATTGGTCTGATAGAGCTTCGGCATGTGGTAGCAATCAGTGAAAGTCACTGCCTGATGGAAAACGACTGTGTGTAAATCCCAGCAAACCCTGATTCAGAGTTCGGGGGGGGGGGGGGGGGGGGGGGGGGGGGCAATTATTTAATCCTGGCAAATCCCAGTTCGGGACTAAGAGGGTTTCAATTAAACCAAGATCTCTGGGTTTTTTGTGCAGTTTGACTTCAACTTCGTCCAGGTGTTCCGGGTACGGGAGTTCCAGTTTGAGCCGGCCCAGATCCCTGATGAAGGAGAGGGAGATGGAGGGGGTGGTGGTGGACCATCAGTTACCGGGAACCTCCCTTCGGCAGCGGTCAGCAGCTGTCCTCCTCCCAGCCCAGCCTGTCCATGTCTCGGGGCAGCGGCAGCAGTGGACGCCTGATGAAGCACAGCCCCTCGAGAACAGCGTGTGGAACTGTGACGGGGAGCTGCTGGAACACCCCCACCTACACATCCAGTAAGTGTGTATGAATTTTATCAATGGTATCTGAATTGTACTTATTTGCATGTCCAGTGAGTGTTTATGAATTATTCGTGAATCATCCTCATTTGCATGTCTAATGAGTGCTCATGAATTATTAACGCTATGTGAATTGATCCTCATTTACATGTCCAGTGAGTGCTCATGAATTATTCCTGAACCATCCCCATCTACATATCCAGTGAGGGCTTATGAATTATTTATACTGTCTGAATCATCCTCATTTCCATGTCCATGTGTGAAAGTTGCATTTCTTATGAATTATTAATGCTGAGTTTATGTCTCATTTACATGTCCAGTGAGTGCTTAGGAATTATGAATGGTATTTGAATTGTCCTTATTTACATGTCCAGTGAGTGCTCATGAATTATTAATGCTATCTGAATCATCCTCATTTACATATCTAGTGAGAGTGTGTGTGTGTGTGTGTGTGTGTGTGTGTGTGTGTGTGTGTGTGTGTGTGTGTGTTGCCATAAGGCACTGATAGTGGGGGAAAACTGACAGCTGTGGGCAGTCACAGTGCACAAATCCAACATCACTCAGTAGGGCCTAGTCAAGAGTGCTAAATTTAGCGTGCTCCTCCTTTTTACCTAGTCCAAGTGTGGTCAGCTTCTGCTATAAATAGCACCAGCTGACCACAGGTGGGCTGGGATGGGACGGGTTAATTAGCAGCTGAGAGGAGGAGCTGAAAGCAGGGGAAAACTGACTGACAGCTGTGGGCGGTGTTTCAGAGTGCACTGCCAGTTGATTCGTCTGTTTGCCCGGGGACTGGAGGACCAGACCAAGCAAGAAACGGAAACCTGCCCCGTCTGCTGTAACCCCTGCAGCCGCTGCTAAGGGGAGGCCACTGACTCCCAGGGGGGGCAAAGGGAGAGCACTGGGACAGTCTACGATGCTGCTAGGGAACAAAAAGACTGTGATACCGAACAAAAAGTTTTGATGTGCAACATTCTGCTCATTTTTGTGCTCTGGTGGGTTTTTTTTTGTTTTTGTTTTCGTATGTTTTATTTTTTATTTGTTTATATTGTTTATTCCTTTTGCTATTCAATATCAAGCCATAGATTTCAAATATCGAGAGATTATATTTTTCAGTTACATTATTATTTTTTTTAATGTAATTTCAAGAGACATATAACAGATATATTTATGTACAGTTTTTGTTTTGTTTTTTGCTTTTGTTTTTTTTTAGAACTGTAAGCTGTATTCCAATGTGTGCAACCTGTGTGTTGTCTTTATAGATAAAGATTGTGAACACATAAATGTGAGCTGCTGAAGAAGCCATGCTCACGTTGTGAAATGACAGGCATTGAGTGTACTCGTCTGACGATCTCAGAATACGCTCATAACATAATGTGCAATGAAAACATTCACAAGTTGTTGACCATATCTGGGATATTGAAAGTGAATGACCCTGATCTTCAGATTTTTTTTTTAGAGATGTTAGCAAATGAGAAAACAAAATCACTTTAGGGCTTGATGAAGCAAAATCACTGTACGGCTTGTTGAAACAAAGTCACCTGAGGGCTTGTTGAAACAAAATCACCTGAGGGCTTGTTGAAACAAAATCACCTGAGGGCTTGTTGAAACAAAATCACCTGAAACAAAATCACCATAGTGTTTGTTGAAGCTAAATCACCTGAGGGCTTGTTGAAACAAAATCACCTGAAACAAAATCACCATAGTGTTTGTTGAAGCTAAATCACCTGAGGGCTTGTTGAAACAAAATCACCTGAAACAAATCACCATAGTGTTTGTTGAAGCTAAATCACCTGAGGGCTTGTTGAAACAAAATCACCTGAAACAAAATCACCATAGTGTTTGTTGAAGCTAAATCACCTGAGGGCTTGTTGAAACAAAATCACCTGAAACAAAATCACCATAGTGTTTGTTGAAGCTAAATCACCTGAGGGCTTGTTGAAACAAAATCACCTGAAACAAAATCACCATAGTGTTTGTTGAAGCTAAATCACCTGAGGGCTTGTTGAAACAAAATCACCGTAGTGTTTGTTGAAACAAAATCACCTGAGGGCTTGTTGAAACAAAATCACCTGAGGGCTTGTTGAAAGATTGGACATGCTAACATTTTTGTAATATTTCAAGGACATTTTATATTGGGTTAACAAGTTATCCAGTATTTCTCATGAGTCTGCCACCTAGAATAGAAGGGGAGTAATTGGTCTCATTCTCTTCATAACCTCTCCCTGAAATCGGAATACGGTTACCTTCATGGTGGGTGAAAATGATCACACACGCAAAATCTCACCATTTGTCACCTCCGCCCTATAGCCAAGGAACAAAAAGAAAATAAATAAATGAGCAATAAAACAAAAATAAAAACCTCCTTTCTAAAACTGAGCCTAGTTCTATAGCACTGGTGCTGAATCAGTTTGTTTGGTGTAGTGTGGTTACGGAAATCCTTGGTGGAATTCCCCCTATTAAATTTTTTATTTTTTATTATTTTTTTTTTAAAAACATGGAGGGGAAATGGCCCCGACTTCTGTCAAATTGGCAGTTGTGGTGTAATGCCCTGAATGTGGTGATGCCTCTTTTGGAAAAGCAGAAGCAGAAAATGCGATAAATTGAAAAAGAAAACATTTCTGTAAAAAATATCAACAACAACAACAACAAACCTGATATGCAGAAGTGTAGCCAGCCATCTGTGGTCTTTTCACAAAGCAGTGACGGCCTTCTTAGGAAAGCTGAAGCGTAAAACAGGGTGAATTGAAAATTAGCCCGGTTTTAGTAAAACTGTACAGTTTGTTTGTTTGTTTTTTTTTTTAATCAGGTTTTTTTTTTTTTTATAATCTGTATGCAGCGTAAACCAAATCTCAATTTCTGCTTTGTTATGACAGTGATGAAATGTAATGATCTGAAAACTTCTCCTCTTGGATGTAAGAATTGTTTTGCTCCAGCAGACTAGGCCTATACTTAAGACACCATCTTCCGTGCTTACACTGTGGCAACATTACCCCATTCCTATGGAGTGTGTGGTCAATGAAGTTTTCCCCCGTGGGGATGCCAGGGGCCTTTCAGTGTAAATAGCATCCCCGCCAGCTTTTTTTTTTTGTTATTTATTTTATTTATTTATTTATTATTCTTTTATATAGAGGATACTGGAATAAGCACTCATGTGCTTTTTTACATCCAGTCCTTGTGTGTGTGTGCAGTTTTGTAAATCTTGTCATCCATTCCCACCGGCACACAATGGCCTACTCTTAAGGAAAGCGGAACAGGATTTAACGTGTGCGAAAAATGCTCTGCGTGTGTTCGCACATGGGGCTTCGGTTTAAGTCTCATCCGAAGGACTTTTGGGGAGAGTGGAGTTTGGTACTGATGTTAACTCCAGGGGAAAAATCCCCTCCAACAGGAATTGAACCCGGGTCATCAAATTGCGAGCGCAGTGTTCTGACCACTAGGTACTCCACCTCCAAAAATTATGTGCTAGGAATTCCCTCTTTTCTATCTGTCTCTTTGTTTTTGACTTGCTCCTTTCTTTTCTTCCTGTTACCTCCTTGTCTCTTTTCTGCTTTCTTGGTCCATTCTCCTGCCTTTTTTAGTTCCAGAAAGACTTATAAGATAACAGTTTTCTTTCATGTCCAAGTCGGATGCGCGGGCCAGACTTGTCAGGTGTTTAACAGCAGCGCAACTCATTTTTGCTCATATGACAGACAACAGTGGTTGCTGTCTGAGCATTCAACGAAAGAAATAAAAATTGCTGCATTTTAATTTTATATAAAAGCCTGTTTTCAGAGTGGACCCCCTCTGTCTTTTACTAGAAAAAAAAAGGCTAAAGTTTAAATTTGCTCTGATGTTTAAAACCTATATCGAATATTGTTCTAATGCAATAACACATGGAGAAAAAAGGCCCAACTTTATCAAACAAGGTTGTAGAAGTGCCCATGTGTTCGTAACCAGCATGCACACAGGTGTCATGTTTAGACACCATCCCTGAGGAAAAATTGGGGAGTTGGAGTCCTCAGGGTGGTTGTGGGGCAGTATATTTTAAAAAATAAAAATAATGGGTAGGCGCAGCACTTGTGGCAACATGCTCTCCCTGGGGAGAGCAGCCCAAATTTCAGCAGAGAAATCTGCTGTACATAAAGTGGTATGAAATAAATAAATAAATAAAAATAACTGCCTTTTTCCCTGAAAATTAACTGTGTTGAAATTGCCATTATTTTTTTTTATCAGAGAATCATTTTGTAGATGTAGTTTGGTTTGGTTTGGTTTGGTTTGAAATTAAAAAAAAAAACAAACTTGTTGCTTAAACAGCTCACCTGAAACTGAGAAATAAATCAGTTCTGGTATATAAGGTAGTTCTTTTGGAGTGTTTTTTTTGGGGGGGGGGGGAGGGGGGGGGGGGCAGTGTTGAGTTTGTTTGGTTTTTTTTTAGGAGGGAGGAGAAGAGAGGGAGATGGTAATAGGAGGGTTAAGGAGATTTGTTTTTTTGTTGGTTTTTTTTTTTTTTGTGGGGGGGGGGGGGGGGGGGGGGGGAGGAGGTTATATTTGTGTTGGTGTCTGGCAACCCTGTTTTTTTTTGTTTTTTTTTTAGGCAAGATTTTTTTTTCTTGGGCTAGTGGGTTGTTTTTTGTTTCTTTTGCTGGTAGTTTTAGCTGTTATTGAAGTGGTTGTGGCTGAGTTTTCACACTCATTTTAGTGTAGCGCTGACCATTTAGACTTGTTGATATGGAGATTTGTGACGTGTTATGTAAAAAAAAGTATTTTTTTAAAAAATCAGGGTGATGATGATATGTCTGGTTTTTTCTTCATCTTCTTATGACATGGAAATCGTTTTCTTTTTTCCTTCCCCCCCCCCCCCCCCCCCCCCCCTCACCCCTTTTTTTTTTTGTTGGGGGTGGGCCAAGGAGTGAGGGGGTGATGTGGTTGTGGGAGGGGAGGGAAGGGTTGGATTTTGATATGTTTCATTATTGTCACTTAATAACATCATTATGCGATTTTTGTCAGTATGTTGCTTAGCAGAGTGTGATACTGTGTCAGATACTGTCAGGTGACAGGGCTCTAGTCCTTTAACTTCAGGTAACATAGGTATTACCCCAGGACAGGGAAGTGTTGTGGGGGTGGGGGTGGGGGTGGAGAAAGCAATGATTAATGAATGTTTGCGTGAATTTTAGCAATAGGAACAGAATGTTATGCTGTTATATTTTAGCAAATAGGGAACAGAATGTTATGTGTTATATTTACTTTGTGTGTCAGTTGTTGCAGTGATTCTCCTGGATTGAAAATCTTCATGCATTTCTTTTTTCTTTTTTTTTCTTTTTTTTTAAAATCTTGTTGATGTTCAGAGCTTTTTGCAGCTGTTCAGTGCTTTTATTTTATTTTATTTTTATTTTATTTTTTTCTTCTTCGTCTCCACAAATGACATGACATTTGATTTTACGGTTAGAATTCTCAAAACAAGTGCATGTTTTATTAAAGGCCGACATATCATAAGTGTGTGAGGTACAGATAGGGACCAGTGACAAAGTTGTGTCTAGTCTGCATGGTGAGCTTGTATGTCCTGAAGATGATGATGATGATGATGGATGATAGAGAGAGAAAAGAGTTCATTAATAATAAATACAGATGTTTGTTATCCATACTTGTGAACTGCATTGTGTATTTGTGTGAGAATGATGAATTGTGAAAATAGTACATAAAGGTGTTACTGTTAAGACCTATCAGCATTTATATCTAGTGGACAAGATTTCTGTACACTCAACTCAACTCAACCTGTCTCCATTGCTGCTGTCATTGGTAGGAGCTCCACACAATGCCACCAGGGTTTCGCCATCTCTCTCTGTGTCTCTACTGAATTCTACAATGTCCTGTAGCAGCCCTCCCAGACCACTGATCTCAGTGATGTTGGCAATGTAGGATGTTGGTGGTCCTCTTCCTTGAAAGTAAAGGATGACAAGACTTCCACATATGTATTTAGTGCATTTGATGATGTAACGGGAGTTTCGTCACATCTGTTGTGTTCACTTAAAGATGTCTTGCTTCAGGATTGTCAGCTCTCTGTTATGTTTGCCTGCATGAGAACAGTGTTTGAATAACTGTCACCAAAGCCCATTTAATTACAATGCAGGACAGATGGAAGTTGCAAGATGGTTAAGACATACGTTCACCTGCCAAACAAGTAAAATGCAAGCATGGGAGTTTGCTCACCAATAATAAAGAGAAAGAAGAAGAAAAAAAGATTTTCAAAAAACGAAAAAAAAAGAAGGATCATTAGAGAAGTGGTTCTTGTTCTTTACATCTGTGTGGTGTACACATATATATGTAAAGAACAAGAATCACTTCTTGGAGCCCTCAGATTCAGGAAAAGGAGGACATCTGGGCTGCCAACACGCACGCACACATGCACACACACACACACACACACACCATAACACAACACAAACAACACAAAAAAACACACCAACCCACACACACACACAACATCAACAAACACACACCGCACCACAACAACACAACACAACACAACACACACACACCACACCACAACACAACACACACACACACACACAGCACACCACACCACACCACAACTACCACACAACACACACACACACGGATCCCTTACTGCCCCCAAACTTTCCGCTGCTTAACCATCCAGCAGCCAAAACCCAAAATTCAGTCTCCCATTCACACAAGGGACAACGGCAGCAGCCTGAACTCGGCTCTGTCCACGATCTGTTTACCCACTGGACAAAGATACTTCTCCATATTCCTTCCAAAACATAACCTCACTTCCAGAATTACGGCCAATTCCTGAAAATGCGAAATACCTCAAAGCCACTCCTAACAGCCCCTCCACTCCCCACCCCACCCCACCTTCCCAAAAAAGCAAAACAAACTAAACAAACACACGCACACACTGAAAGAGCAATGCAGGAGAATTCTTGTAGGCTGGTTGGGTTCAACATTTCTATATTATTTCAGACACCAACTCATTGGAATGAACACACTGAAGCAGACAGATTCCTGCAGCACCTCCCACCCCCCTGCCAACTCCTACAAGAAACTGACATCTTTTTCAGTGAAGGAATGGAATGTAAAGTCGTGCTTCAGTTTGTATCAGAAGGAAACACGGTGGTCCCCCCTTCCCCCCTGGAAATGCGGGGGGGGGGGGGGGGGGGGGGCGAGGGGGGGGCTTGTCAGTATAAATAGCATCCTCACCTGGAAATTCTGTGCTAGGAATTCCCTCTTTTCTATCCCTCTCTTTCTTTCTTCTGCCCTGTTCCTTTTCTTCCTGTGTCACCTCCTTCTTTTCTGTTTTCTGCCTACTTGGTTCATTATCCTGCCTTTCACAACCTCCCCCCCATCCCCCCCAAAAAAAAAAATGGGGAAAGATAATAATTCTCTCCCAAACCTAGTCGGATGCACTAGGCTTGTTTTGTCAGGCGCTTAACGGCTGCGCAACTAATTTTCACTTATATGACGGATGGCCGTCAGAGTGTTCCAGGAGGAAGAAAAAAAAAGACGTGCTTCTGTTTATAGGTAAAAAGGTAAAGGTGTCCCATAACCTATGTCATGACTGTGGTCGTAGAGGAACGAGGCATCAGAGACCTCAGCTTCTCTAGGGGGCCGTGGGCTATATGAGGGCGGCGCCCATCTCTCTCCCTCGCTGCTAATAACTTCCCTGACCCCAAAGAGGGCAGGGAACCCATTCACAGCTTCAGTTTATATCAGAATGAGAAACACTGAATACAGTCTAGTCATAAAGATGTGTTTCAGATTTTTCTTAATCGTCGAACAGACAGCAACTGTTGTTGTCTGTTATATTATGAGTGAAAATGCGTTGTCCTGCCGTTAAGCGCCTGACAAGTCAGGCCCAGCCCATCCGACTTCAAATTGTATTAGAATGAAGCACTGAATGCTGTGAAGTGCGTCATAAGAAATCCACCCACAAGTCACTACAGAATATATGGGCGTTGGACTCACCACTAAAGCATGAATGTGTTTATAGAAAACACCAAACAGACAAGCTCTGTCTGTCTGTCTGTCTGTCTGTCTGTCTGTCTGTCTGTCTGTCTGTCTGTCTGTCTGTCTTCTCTCTCTCTCTCTCTCTCTCTCTCTCTCTCTCTCTCTCTCTCTCTCTCTCCTCTCTCTCTCTCTCCTCTCTCTCTCTCTCTCTCTCTCTCTCTCTCTGTGACTGAGACAGAGAGGCAGAGAGAGAAAGGAATGTGTTCTGTTTTTTTCAAAGTAGTCTTCACTGTCACCAAAAAGCGCCCCTAACCTGGCTTTAAAACAAAGGGCTTATTATTATTATCATCATCTCCCTCTCCCCTCCTCTCTCTCCCCCCCCCCCCTCCCCACCATCCTCTCCTGACATATGACAGATGAAACTTCCTTCGGGAGTCCTACTCTTGTCTTGCCCCCCCCCCCCCCTTCCCACACCCTTATGTTCTTTCTCTGTCACGAAGTTATTACTGTTTCAATGTATTCGTCTCCTCTCGGTCTTCACTTCCTGAACGTGACTAGTGGAATGGGCGGTGTTTGCATCCAAATATTCTCAAAGTAAAGTGTTCAGTCGAATCGAGATGCTTTTTTTTTTTTTTTTTGTTTTTGTTTTTTTCAAAAAGCCAATAACAATCAAACAAAAAACAAACATGCCTATGGAATCTAAAGCACACGAGTGCTTATTCCATTATCCTTTCGATATAAAAGAATGAAAAAAAAATTCAACCTCATTAGCACTGGGAGTGCATCACTAATAAACGAAATGCACCAATGGAAGCTAAAATGAATCAGTTCAATCTCTCTGACGCAGTAAATGTGCCTCTAATAAAAATAAAAAAAAAGACAACAAAAAGGTGTAGATGGTTCAGCTGAAGACTGCTAACCCGAAGCAAACAGTTGATAGGATGGGCATGTCGTTTTTTCTCTTTTTCCTGTATTTAAAAAGTTCATTTCGAGATATGAATAAGCACTGTGTGCTTAAATTTTTTTTTTACAACATCCCTTTTTGTAATTTTGTAAATTTGTCATTCGGTTCCACTGGCATACAATGCACTACTCACGGCTTGTTGTAAACAAGTGCCATTGACTGTGGCCACAGTCTCCGTGTACCATGTTCTTGTGACCAATTGTTGTTGTGACCACTGGTAGCTGTGTACCATGTGTGTAACTATGTATTATTTTGGACCACAATGTTGCGACCTGTGTCGTTGTGCCCCTGTGTCGTTGCGACCATGTGTTGTGACATTGTTTGTTTGCTATGTGTTTTGCGACCATATGTTGTGACCTGTGCAGTTTTGTGTCCATGTTCCCTTGTGTATGGTTGTGACCATGCTTTTTGTCCATGTTCCTGTTAGGTGTGACATGCATGTTTGTACCTGTTCCCTGTGATGGTTTGTGACCATGCATTTTTGTGACCATGTTCCCTTGTTTATGGTTGTGACCATGCATTTTTGTGGCTATGTGCCATTGTGACCTGTGTTGTGACCATGTGCCGTGACCATGTGCCGCGTTGTTGTGACCATGAGACCTTGTGACCACATGTTCTTGGGATTTTATTAGATGGCGGAATGCTATTTACAAGACCCAGTGGTCCATGTAAAAACAACAAACAAACAACTGGAGGAAACTGTCGAGGGAGAGAGACAAACAGGTAGAGGGGAAAAAACCCACTGAAGGACACAACATTGCAAACAAGGACAGGGAAACCTTTAGCAGAGTCTCAGGCTTTGGCTTGTAACCCACACAGGTGGAGAATTTAGTGAATGACTCTTCAGTGCAGCAGCGCCCCAATGACTCCCTCATGGAGTTGAGAGAGAAAAAAAGAAGAAAAAATAAAAGAAGAACATAATAATGAAGAAGAGAAATGAAAGTAAATAAAAAGATTTGTGCATTACAAGGAAGACAATATTTCTATTAAAAAAATATTTTAAAAACCCTCAACATTTTCGCTGAAAATCAATAAACAAAAATATTCGCGAAATTACAAGAAAGACAACATTTGTAAACAAAAAAACATTTTCACCCACAAAAACACACTACTACACTAACCCCCCAACAAAGCTAATAATATGACAAACCAAACCAACCAACTACTGAACACCAACTAAGCGCTGTCTTATTACTGTCTAATTTGGAATAAGCACACCCCTCCCTCGCTGAAATCTTCATTCCCCCCTCCCCCCTCTTCCCCCCATCACCCCCCTATCACCCCCACCACCCCTAGGGGTGGTGCCTGATGATTTACAACTGTTCTGAACCCCTCGACATGGCACCTAGCTTCTCCTCCGGCCAACATGTTCGTCTGCTGGACTTGATGTGTTAGTGAGTGGAGGTGGCAGATCTGCTTCCAAGGGTGGTGGACTGGACAGTGGGCAGACCTTAGTGACCATGGATTCTGCTGTGTTGTGTGTTTTCGCTGGGTGGTGGTGGTGGTAGTCGTGGTGTGGTGGTGGTGGTGTGGTGGTGGTGGGTTTTCCTGCCCGCATCTGCTGTTGGTGGTCACGTTGGATTTGGACAAGCATGATCTCAGGTGAGATTAAAATTTATTATCTATTTATTTTCATTTATTCATTATCTTTTATTCTTTTATATCGAGGATAATGGAATAAGCACTAAAGTGTTTTTTTACATCCAGTCCCTGTGTGTATGCAGCTTTGTCAATCTTGCCATCTGTTCCCACCGGCACACAATGGACCTACTCTTAGAGAGAGAGAGAGAGAGAGAGAGAGAGAGAGAGAGAGAGAGAGAGAGAGAGAGAGAGAAGAGAGAGAGAAGAGAGAGAGAGAGAGAGGAGTTTTGTAGCATGTGGTCAATGGTCTACAGGTAACGCATCTGCCTAGAAATTTGAAATGTATCAAAAATAAAGATCAATTTAAAACATCTAAACAAAACCCCACACATTTCATGAATAAGTATTTAGAACACGACTTCGCAAAACTCGAACGTTTGTATCTGATTTACATATCATCCTTTTCGTAAGAGTAGGCCATCGTGTGCCGGTGGGAACAGATGACATTTACAAAACCGCATACACACGGGGATTGGATGTAAAAAAAAAAGCACATGAATGCTTATTCCATTATCCTCGATATAAAAGAATGAATGAATAAATAAATAAATAATAAATGAATCCTTTACTGTTTCACTTGAACATGTTTATATTGTGATCTAGCGCTATAACTGAAATCAATGTAATGTTGTATGTAGCATGTGTGTGCTTGAGACGGGGAGATGAATGTGTCACTGATGTTGTTATTATCATTATTATAAATGTGGTATGACCATAGTTTATATACAATCATATACATCTAATACTTCTTTTATACTAGTATCATCTGCTGATGGGTGGATAAGATAGTAGATCCTGATAGTGTGGATCATGGTCTAGGGTAAGCATCGCCTAAGAAATTTTGAAATGTTATCATTTAATTAAAGATCAATTTTAAAACGAGGATAAACAGAAACAGCACATTCATGATGTTTTAGATCCGACTCGCAACCGACGTTTGTATCGATTTACAATCATCTTTTGTAAGAGTATGGCATCTGTGCCGGGGGAACAGATGACATTACAAAACGCATGCACACGGTTGGAGTAAAAAGAAAAAGCGATACATGCTATTTCCATAGCCTCGATAGCGAAGAATGATAAATAAATAAATAAATGATAATCGATCCTTTACTGTGTCCTTGAACAGGTTTAAATGTCGTCTATGCATACTGAAGATCATGTATGTGTGATGTACAGTGTGTGCTTGAGACGGAGATGAATGTATCACTGAGGTTATAAATATCTTATCAACTGGGTGAACCCTAGTTCTATACAATCCATACACTAATCTTCTTCATAGGCATATCATCTGACTGAGTGATAAGAGTGTAGATCCTGATATGCTTTGGTTCGTGTGTGTGTGTGTGTGTGTGTGTGTGTGTGTGTGTGTGTGTGTGTTGTTTGGTTTGGTTTGTTTGGTTTTGGGTTTTTGTATTTATTATTTGTTTGTCTGGGGTTTTGGGTAGTATGAGTGTTATTTAGTTATATGAAATAATGTTGATTTGTTATAATGTTGATTTTGTTTTTCTTCCTTTTCTTTTTTTTGTTTTTTGTTTTGCTGTTGTTGTTTTTTTCTTTTTCCTTGCATTGGATCACTGAAATTGCTGTTACTGATGTTGGAGTTCGGTGGGCTATTTTTATATTGCCTAAAAATATATTCTTTTGATGGAAGGTTGATGTATTTTTGTTTGGAAACACACACACCACACACACACACACCACGCACACACACACACACACACACACACACACACACACACACACACACACCGCGTCGCGCGCGCCGTGCACGCGCGCGTGAGGGGACCCAGGAGAGGGGAGAGAATGAATGTCATTGTTTTGCTTTTTGCTTTGAATCTATTTTCCTGAAGGGATGTTACTTGATTCTGTTTGTATGTGGCGTGATTATGTACAGGAGAGGGGATGTGTGTGTGTGTGTGTGTGCGCGCGCGCGCGCGCGCCGCGTGTGTGTGTGTGTGTTTTTTCCCGTTTTGTTGTTCTTGGGTGTTTTTCTTTGTTTATTTTCTTTTTTAATTTGTTGTCTTTTATGTATGTTTTTGTTGTTCTTTTTGTATGTTTGTTATAGTTTATTGTTGTTGTTTTGTTTCGTTTTTTTATTCTTTGGTGGGTGCAATTTTTTTTTTCTTCCGTTTGTTTCATTGTATGGCTTATTTTGCTTAGGTTCTTATTCTTATTTACACATGACTATGCATGATTTTTTCTTATATGGATGGCTAGATGAAAAAAAGCAATTGCACTGTTTACGCAACGTACCATATGAAAATAAAAGTTTGACTTGACACTTACCATACTCTCTCTCTCTCTCTCTCTCTCACTCTCTCTCTCTCTCTCTCTCTCTCTCTCTCTCTCCCATCACACACACACACACACACACACACAAACAACACACACACACGCGGTCTTTTTTCTCTCTCCCCCTCACACCCCACCACACACATACACCAGAGACAAAGCCAAGTAGTCCCTTGACATTTCCGAACATCACACAGCATACAATTGCACAGTCAAAAATTCTCCTTGCCGGAAACGTACCTCCCCCCTCCTCCCACCCCCCTCCCCCCCCCCCCCCACCCCCCCACTCAAATCTTTTGCCGTCAAGGCTCATTACAAAGAACCCATTTTCCATTCCGTCTCATAAACAAGGTCATCAGCCTCACGTTTACTGTTTATTTTATGGCAGAAGATCATGGATTCTTGAACCGGAAACACGTCATCCACGGATGAGAAGTGCGCATACATTAACTAAAACCGCCATGATGATTATTTTAGGTAGCGCATTTTTTGAAGGAGAAAGACAAAATGTTGCATACATTATTTATTTTTTTAATCGTTTTGTTTTTATAGGGAAATTGCTTGTTGGGATGCCCTTTGAGTTATTTTGTACAAAAGAACTTCTGAGGTCTAATAATTTTCAGCTCTGCTTCTTCTCTGACACCCCCCCCCCCCCCCCTCCCAAAGAAAGAAAAAAAGAGGGAGAAGGAGAGAGAGAGAGAGAGAGAGAGAGAGAGAGAGAGAGAGAGAAGAGAGAGAGAGAATCTTTTTCTGAAAATGAAGTAGATCAGCCAATGGAATATGCTTGTGGAACATTGGTCACTACATTTCCAACATGTCCAGTCCTCTGTTTTGGGTTAGCCTTACAGGTGCCATAGAGTGTTTTCTTTGTTCCCTTCCTGTATCATTTCGTCCCCAGTAAGTCTTCCTAGACACAAGCTCTCAATATCCCGGCATATATTTTCAGGTGATACATTACATAAAAAAGACTCCAATAGTCCCTGAAACCCAGAAGGATCTATTTATTTATTATTCTTTTATATCTAGGATAATGGAATAAACACTCACTGCTTTTTTTTTTTTTTTACACCCCGTCCCCGTGCGTATGCAATTTTGTAAATCTTGCATCTGTTGCCACCGGCACACAATGGCTTACTCTTACGAAAAGCGGAACAGGATTTAACGTGTGCGCAAGATGTTCTGCGTGCATTCGCACACGGGGCCTCGTGATCGTGGGGATAGGTCGGGTGGAGGGAGTTGCACAGATTAAAAACAACCCCAAAACTCTCAAGTAAGTAGGTAAGTAAGTAAGTCTTCAATTTTAACGCCTTTCCACTTTAAGTGATACCAGACGACACTCTCAATTTATGGCGGGCGTGTGCCAGTCACTGAGTCTTCGCAAACATTTTTGTTGTTGTCTATTCAGTGATATTGTACACTGCTTTCTTCCTCTGTCTTACCTCTTTTATTCTACCTTCCCGCGCTGGAACTCGAAAGATAGCGTCTGGTGTTTCAAGAAATCTATAGAACACACATTAAAAAAGAATTGTTATTTTAACTCTTGTACAAAAAGAACAGTCACATGCATAGTACCCGATACATATACAATAAGAAACAAAAGTTAGGGAAAAACAAACAAACAAACAAACAGAGACCAAAACAAAAAAAAGAAGGAGAAAACAGAGGACAATATATTACAATACAAAATTAATGCAAAACTTGGGAAAGGAGTAACAATGTTAATTAAGAAAATAAAACAGAGAACTGAAAATAAGCCAGTACTCTATGACTCCTGCTTTACCTTCCCTGACCCTAAAGAGGGCAAGTACCCATTTACAGCTGGGTGAACTGGGGGGGACTGTACTGAAGCCAAGGCGCGCAAACGGTCACCCATCCAACTGGTAACCACGCTCAACGCTGCTTAACATAAAGCAGCGAGGGAGAGGAGATGGGCGCCGCCCTCAAAATGCTGGCTCCTAGAGAAGCTGAGGTCTCTGACGCCTCGCTCCCCTACGACCGCCTAGGTTATGGGACACCTTTACCTTTTACCTTTACCTTTTTACTCTTTGACCGACAGACGTCACCGGTCCCTCTATTTAGGTGTTGACCGTGGACACAGAAAGGAAATGTTTACCATCTCTCTCGACAATTTATGGGCCCTCATAGGCTCTTGCCAGTCCTTTAATCCCCTTCCTGTGTACACGTGAGCCTAATATTACATAATTATGCACGTTAAAGATTTAGCAGTTTTTTGTCCGTGTCTGGTGCGGATTATTGTAACACGATTATATCATATCCAGTATGCATTTTTGTGTGATAGTGTTTTTAAAAAAAAAAAGAGAGTTCTAATTGACACTGCTTCTGGAAAAACAAATACATTGAAGAGATGAGGATGAGGTTCATTTAATAACTGTTAGCTTTATTACTACCAGTGCTGCAACTGTTACTACAACTAATCCTACTGCTGCTACTTGTGCTGCTGCTGCTTCAACTACCACTTCTACTGCTGCTGCTACTTCTGCTTCCACCACCACCACCACCATTATCACCACCACTACCACCACTACCACCCCCATCACCACCACCCCCATCACTACTTAAACGTGTATAAGGTGTATACATCTAGCTCGAAAGCCTCCACAGCCACCGCCATCACTACAACCACCAATACCACCACCACAACCTTCATCACCATCACCATTACCACCACCACCACCATTACCACCACCACCACCACCACTAATAAAGCATGTATAAGGTGTGTACGTACCTCAAACTTGTAAACCACCACCACCACCACCACCATCACCGCCGCCACCACCACCACCACCACCATCACCGCCGCCACCACCACCACCACCACCACCACCACCACATACACCACTAGCCATCCACCACACACACCATTAAAAAGCGTGTTATAAGGTGTGCAAAGTTACCTCAAACTTGTTAAACCACCACCCACACCTCCACCACCACCACCACACACCACCACCACCACCCCCCACCACCACCCCACCACTTAAACGTGTATAAGGTGTACTACCTCAAACTCGAAACCACCACACCACCGCCATCCACCACAACCACCTACCACCACCCACCTCACCACCACCACTCAACCACCACCACCACCACCACCACCACCACCACCACACCACCACCACCACCACACCACCACCACCACCACCACCACCACCACACACCAGCGACTCACACCACCACCCACCACCACCACCCACCACCACCACCACTAAAGCGTTATAAGGTGTGTACCTTAAACTTGTAAAAAAACCACCACCACCACCACCACCTGTAAAGAACTCTGAGTGCTGTATAAGAACAGACAAAAAAAAAACACACCAAAGCCAAAGCCAAAAAATTCCTGCTGAAGCGTTTCCTGTCAAGAGGAGATTTTCTTTGACCGTAGCGTTACACCTGATTTAATTATGCATACGCCCTTTCGCCAGCAAGCAAAGCTAAAGGGGAGCTAATCCCCATTCATCACTTAGGCCATGGCCAGTTAGGTCCCTTCTGCGTCTGATTCAGACTTGTCACCCGTTGTCATTTGCTGTCACACAACGTCAGAGCGCGCGCGCGCGCACCACACACACACACACACACACACACACACACACACACCACACGCACGCACGCACGCACGCACGCACGCACGCACGCACGCACACACACACACACACACACACCGCACGCACGCGCGCGCACACACACACACACTGTGCGCGCGCACACACGCACGCACACACACAAACACACTCAGGCACACACACACGCACGTACACACGCACGCACGCACGCACAAACACATACATGCACACAGACTAACATTGTCTTTGTTTTTGCATTATAAGACAAATTTTTGTGTGTGATGGCCAGATAAAAGAAAAATTGTGTAAACTTTACCTTTTACCCTCAATAAAGATTATTTTGACTTGACTTGACTTGACTTGACCTGGCTTGACTTGACTAGAGAGAGAGAGAGAGAGGAGAGAGAGAGAGAGAGAGAGAGAGAGAGAGAGAGAGAGAGAGAGAGAGAGAGAGAGAGAGAGAGAGAGAGAGAGAATGGATAAATGAATGAATGAATAAATGAATAAATGAATGAATGAATCTGTATTTTCCAAAGGTTCCAGATAGGCTTTCACATACTTTTTTTCATCCGGCCCTTGCCCTGATACGGGACAATAAAGCAATAACAAAAATAACAAAAACCAAACCAAAACAAAAAGAAATAAAAACAAACGAAAACGGAAAAAACCCAACAAAAAACCTAACCCCCAAACCCCAAAATAAGCCCAAACCAGAGAGTAATAGCAACCCTGTCCCATACAGAAACCACCACCAACAACAGAAGAAAGTTCAACCTATGATTTAAAAAAGGAGATAGGCATATTATATTTAACAAATGCACAATCCCGAACTGGATTCATTGACAATTATTTAGGCAAAAGAGATAGATTTGTATTTAACAAATACAATCCGCAACTGACCCAAACATTAATGTCAGGACAGATACACTGATTATAATTTTTTAAAAAAATCAAATGGATTAAAATAGAGAGGATACAGCAAAGAAGAGAGCAACCCTAACAAAAAAGATATATATCAAAACATTTTCACACATCTTTCTTACTGTAAAACAATACTATGAGTCAAAAAACTAACAACAAATAACTAACAACAACAAAGAAACACCATTAAAAAATCAACAATAAGATGTAATGCCCCATAAAATGCTCAAACTAACTTGGTTTTTCAAATCGTGTTAATGAAAATGAATTTTAAAATCCCCAAAAATGTCATATACAAACAAAAAAGAAACAACAACAACAACCAAAATTAACACACACACACACACACACACACAACACACACAGAGAAAAAAGTGACCAAAATAGTGTCCTTATTTAGAAACGAATTTCAAATTCAAGATAGGAGCCAACATATTTCTTTCTAATTTTAAGTTCATGGTAGTTTATGTGTGAAAGTGGAGGAGAGAAAGAGAGAATCAAGTCAAGTCAAATTCTTTTATTTCGAGGATAATGAATAAGCACTCGTGTGATTTTTTTACATCCAGTCCCGCCCTTATCAAGGAGATCAAGAAAAAACACCTCCTCTAACTAAACAACAACAATAATAAACCTAAACCAAGAACAACAGATTTGATTTGATTTGATTTGATTTGATTTATTCGAGGATACTGGAATAAGCACTCTTGTGCTTTTTTACATTCAGTCCCCGTGTGTATGCAGTTTTGTAAATGTCATCTGTTCCCACCGGCACACGATGGCCTACTCTTACGAAAAGCGGAACAGGAGAGAGAGAGAGAGAGAGAGAGAGAGAGAGAGGGGGGGGGGGGGGGGAGGCGGAGAAGTAGACAGTAGGGCTGGAGTGGGTGTGGGCGGAAAGTGTAAGCTGTTAATGTGACACACGTAAGCACTATTTGTTTTCTTCTGTTTAATGTCCAGTCACTACTTGGCGCTTTGGACACACCCGCGGTCACGCCACTACACTTATACACATCTCATCTGTCTGTCTGTCCTGTCTGTCTGTCCTGTCTGTCTGTCTGTCTTGTCTGTTCTGTCTGTCTGTCTGTCTGCCTGTCTAGTCTGTCTCTCTGGATAGCCTAGTGGTCAGAGCATTGCACTCGCAATTTGACGACCCGGGTTCGATTCCCCTTAGAGGGGATTTTCCCCCTGGAAGGCTGGGTGTAAAAAAAAAAGCCAATTGCTCCTTATTCTATTACCCTATATGAATAAAACCGTTTTCAAGTTTTCGAGTTAAATCCGGTTCCGCTTTTCGTAAGAGTAGGTCAATGTGCACCGCTGGGAACAGATGACAAAGTTGACAAAACTGCATACACACAGAGACTAGACGTAAAAAAAGCACATGAGTGCTTATTCCATTATCCTCGATATAAAAAGAATAAATAAATACAAAATAAATAAATAAATAAATAAAACGTTTTCAAGTAAAAAAAAAAAAAAAAAAAAAAAAAGTCTCTTTCTGTGTCCCTTATCCGTACACTCCTTTCCATTTCAACTGTCTCACACAAAGAATCTTTTTTAGCATACAAACCCACAGGAGCAGCCACCTGAGCTGAAGTTGTCATTGGCTACTCTGCACCAAGATATCCTGGGTCAGAATGAATTGCTGCCTTTGTCAGTTGAAAATAATACACTACTTGCCCTGAGACAGGTTTAATTAGAAAAACAGACTTTCTTCTGTGTTAACCCTTGTCAAAAAAATCACGTAATTATACCGCTTGATTATAAAGTAGCTCATAGCTTTATTGTGTGGGTTTCCGTTTTTAAAACAGACTTGACTTGTCAGAAAGAATTGTCTATGTTTTTACGAGTCTTTTTTTTGTGTGTATTTGGAACTTTTCCTGTGCCATGAGAAAGACAAGGAAGACAAAGTACGATGCCAGTGTTCTTTTATGTCTTTATGAGGATATGTGAGGAGCTACGGTTAACGATGGAATCGTCTGTGACGAAAGGATTTGTCTTTTCATTCAAAGTCAGTATCAATGGAAAGGAGTTGTATTTTAAATTCTTTTTAATTAAAAGACAGTATCAATGGAAAAGAGTTTTTTTTTTGTTTTTATTAAAAGTCAGTATCAACGTTATTAGTGTAGTCAATCCTTGCATTTCGCAAAGAACTAATTGCAATAGTTTTCAAACTTGGTGCAATGGGTAGATAAAAATACCATAAACAACATATCTAAAAAGTAGGAAAAAGTAGGTGTCGGAAGATGCCGAAAATCAATAAACAAACACACTAATAAACGATATTTCACACTCTGAGACTGATCGTTTGCTAAAGCTGGCCTGCTTCTGGCGCCGCGGCATCCTCCCTTATTTGGCAGCGCTCCACCCAGTTTTGACCAAGAAAGACCCGTGGCTGCAAGAGAAAGGACCTTGGTGCCAAAGCTGTAATGCTACTTATTCTTATTTCGTTTAGCATTAATGACTTATCTTTTGAAATTTAACGCACACTTTAACTGCTTAATTGTTTTTTACGAGATGCATGGTATGTACTGCGCTGATGTGCGTATTTGACCAGACAGCATCGAAACAACTGTCCACGTGTGTTGGGCCAGCTCCTACATTATACAGTAATGTCAAGTCAAGTCAAGTCAAGTCAAAATGATCTTTATTGAGGGTAAAAGATTAAGTTTACACAACTTTTTTTCATCCTGCCCTCACAAAAAAAATCATGTAAACTGACTTCTAAAACATTCAAAGACAAATATCAACCTTTGTTGAAAAACTAAAATAAATCAGGATTACTTTCCAACAAATCTCTCAAGATAAAAATCAAAACAAAAAACAAACCCAAGACAGTACAACATAAGCTCACATCATACATACAAATGATACAAATACTATATAACATGGGCATGAATAACAACAAGCAGCCAAATGTGAGGTAGTATCAAACATAAATGCGGACTTATAGTTTGTCCATCAAATGTTTCTTCAAAAGTTTCTTAAACATTTGTTTTGAAGGAACTGATATTAGAAAAGGGGGTAGGCTATTCCACAATGTTCTTCCTGAATAAGCAAGGCTTGATTTATAGAGATTATTATGGGGCCTGGGCAGTAACAGTCTATGGGTAGGCCTATTTTTATTGACAGCAAATTTTTCCACAATTTTCTTTGGGGCTTTTCCGTTTAATATATTGAACATACATAGATACTTGTTGAACTGCAGTCTGTCTTTGAGTGGAAGAATGTCTAGTTCTTTGTAGTTGGTGGTGGTCAGCGTATTAGGATTCAATCGGATTAGTTTAACAGCTCTTTTATGTAGGCGGTTTATATGCTTTAGGTTTGTTTCACTTGCACTGTCCCATAAGGTAGAAACATAGTTTATAAGAGATAGAATATGGGCGTGAAAAAATAGTTTTCGTGACTGTAAATTTAGAAAATTTTTGATTTTTCAAAGTTGATACAATCTTACTGAGATTCGTTTTCCTAATGTGGCTATGTGATCTGACCAAGACAAATCGTTGTCAATTACTGCACCTAGTACTTTGTGTGAGACTACTTCTTCAATTTGTTGTCCATGGATATAAATTGGCGCGAATGGAGAACGCAATTTCTGTCTTTTTTGTCGAGTGGTTATAAACATACATTTTGTTTTATCAGAATTAAGAGACATATGATTGAGTTCTGTCCATTCGATAAGTTTATTGATATCTGCCTGCATATCTTTCACAAGCTGGTTTGGATCATCGTTGTTACATTGAATTGATGTATCATCGGCAAACATTTGACATGAACAATGGATATGCAGAGGTAGGTCATTAATATAAATGGAGAAAAGAAGTGGTCCTAGTATTGATCCCTGTGGTATTCCATATTTCACGGGTAATAAGGTTGATCTCCTAGGCCCGATTTCAACAAGTTGATAACGATTACTGAGAAATGAGTCTAAAAATGATAATGCTTGGTCGGAAATTTTATAGCATTTTAATTTTTTGATGAGGAGAGAGTGGCTAATAACGTCAAAGGCTTTAGCAAAGTCTAGAAAAAGGACTCCAGTGATTTCATTGTTATTGATATTCAAAAGACAATGCTCAATTAGTTGTATTAAGGCTGTATGGCAAGAATGGTTTTCACGAAAACCTGACTGGTTTTCATTAATTAGATTATATATTTTAAAATGAGAATATAAGTGAAATTGTATATGTTTTTCTAATAGTTTAGATAGGACTGATAGTATGGAGATTGGTCTGTAGTTCGACGGATTGGTTGGGTCTCTCTCTAATGTAGGAATGTATGTATGGTAAACCACTCTTGTCAAAATCGGCTCTCTGTGTGCATTGTTTTGTTTTATTTGAAAGTGTGTTTAACTTTAATGAACATGGCCAGAGGTCCTGGCATTAAGAGAAATAGTCATTGTTTAGAGTTTCAAACCATGGGCCTGATTATATATTTTATATATATATATATATATATATATATATATATATATATATATATATATGGCGCTCCACCACGAAATGAGTCGCTTAGCACATTACCCGATTTTGCGCTAGGAGCCTTTAAAGACAGGTGGGGGTCAAGTTATCAATTTTGTGATTTTGATTGATTATTAAACTAGATCTGTTTATCTATCTTATAATGAAATATCAAGGTATCATTTTTATTCCTTTTGCTTTTAAATGTGTTTTGAAAATACCAAAGCACTCCTTCTGACAACCTGTTACTAAAATAAACTTGCCCGTTTCTCCTTTTGTCTCATCCTGCAGTCTATCATTTCAATTTGTAATAATGTTGCACAGAATTGTCCGATTTTCAATCTGTTTTTTGTATTTGATAGCCACTTTATTGCACATTAATAGCTTGTCAATAACTAAAAATTGACCTCATGTGCACTCCGTCTCATTATGTGGTGGAGCGTCACAACATACATACATATCTATATCTATATCTATATATATATGTATATGTATAAACGTGTGTGTATGGATATATATATATATATATATGTATATTATATATATATCTATATCTGTGTGTGTGTGTGTGTGTGTGTGTGTGTGTGTGTGTGTGTGTGTGTGTGTGTGTGTGTGTGTATATAACACCATTATATAGATAAAGAACAGCATGCATATACAGTGAAGTCCGGATGTAGTGATAGACCCATATAGTGATAGTCCGGCTGTAGTAATAGAATTTCTGGGTCCCGGTCCCAGTTGTTCATGTTCTTTGTTAACTTACTCGGGTTGTAGTGATATTTTCAGTCCGGATATAGTGATA
>CM060329.1:10880476-10882976 GCA_030674155.1 Stramonita haemastoma
TTCGAATTTCAGTGGGAGTTTTACTATGTACCTTGTAGTTGACAAAACTATGCCCTTTAATTAAAAAGAAAAAGAAAAAGAAAAAAAAGAGATATATATAAGTACATGGAGGGTGGAGGAAAGTTATGGGGGAGTATGATGGGGGCAGGTATGATGAGGGCCTGCTCCAGAAAGACCATCTCCTGGGCAGCCTGTCTTAAGCTGGGCCCCGCTGGGGGGTTATCCTGAAAAAATCAACTCCAGGCCTTCTTTACTGGTGACCTGCAAAAGGTGAATGATGCTTCTCAGTCAGAGAAGTGAGCAAACTGAAGATGGGCATCATATGATACCCTTCAGGAGAATGTAGAGAGGGAAGGGGAATGTAGAGAGAGGAGAAAGGAGGAGAGAGAGAATAAAGGTGAGAGGGCAGTGTAGTGAAAGATTGGAGGAGGGCAGTCAAGAAGAGATTGGAGGAGGTAGGAAGATTGGAGAGCAGTCAAGTGAAGAGATTGGAGGAGGGCAGTCAAAAGAAGGAGAATGAGAGGAGGGGCAGTCAAGTGAAGAGATTGGAGGAGGGCAGTCAATGAAGAGATTGGAGGAGGGCAGTCAAGTGAAAGAGATTGGAGGAGGGCAGTCAAGTGAAGAGATTGGAGGAGGCAGTCAAGTGAAGAGATTGGAGGAGGGCAGTCAAAAGAAGAGATTGGAGGAGGGCAGTCAAGTGAAGAGATTGGAGGAGGGCAGTCAATGTGGAGAGGAGTAAGTGAAGAGATGAGGAGGCAGTCAAGTGAAGAGATTGGAGGAGGGCAGTCAAGTGAAGAGATTGGAGGAGGGCAGTCAAGTGAAGAGATTGGAGGAGGGCAGTCAAGTGAAGAGATTGGAGGAGGGCAGTCAAGTGAAGAGATTGGAGGAGGGCAGTCAAGTGAAGAGATTGGAGGAGGGCAGTCAAAAGAAGAGATTGGAGGAGGGCAGTCAAGTGAAGAGATTGGAGGAGGGCAGTCAAGTGAAGAGATTGGAGGAGGGCAGTCAAGTGAAGGAGATTGGAGGAGGGCAGTCAAGTGAAGAGATTGGAGGAGGGCAGTCAAGTGAAGAGATTGGAGGAGGGCAGTCAAGTGAAGAGAAAGGAGGAGGGCAGTGTAGAGAGGAGAAGAATGTTTTATTTTATTATATTATTATTTATTTTTATTTTATTCTTTTATGTGTATCAGTGTATATGTGAGTGTCACATCATTCCTTTCTCTTTCTCTCTTTTTCTTTCTTTCTCTGTATGTGTTTTTTCTTTAAAGCTTCAGGAAGTGAATGAATTTGACTCACCGGGTGTGCCTGATTTTGATTGATTCTGCTGCTTCATTTCATCCCAGCAAGAGTACGCTAGATAAACTGAGCTTTCAATAACTATCAGATGTGTACTGATTCTTGTTGGGAACTATGTTCTGATTATGCCGACTGAAGTGACTTGCCACAGTGATTATTTGAACTAACTCTGATGCTGTTTTCCTGTACCTGCATTGTTTTATTTTATACTCATTGTAAAGTTCTGACCTTCAAGGAGAGACTATCACTTTACTTAGCCGTGGGGACTATACAGTGGTCGGTTTAATCCTGGTAAAATGCAGGAAAGCATACATGATTTTGCATGCTTATGGGCTGCAAATGCTTAATTTAGCATTATGTGCAGTATATTTTCATTGCTTTTTGCTTTATCTTGCGTTTAATAGTGATTCTATTGTCAAATTCGTAATCAGTATGTCGAAAGCTTTCCAACGATATGCCACAAGACCATATTACAAACTGTTTAAAAAATATGGTAAAATCCAAATTTTATGACGTCATAAAATCTTTAAAAAAAGTGACCTTCCGACACTTAGATCGCCCTACTTTTTGAATATGTTAATAGCTAGCTACTTTTCTATCCAATCATCGCAAAAGCATTACTATTACAATTAATTCTTTTCTCGGCACTTTTTTTTGCAAATATTGACTAGACTATATATCATATTTTTATTTATTCTTTTATATCGAGGATAATGGAATCAGCACTCGTGTGCTTTTTTACATCCACTCCCCGTATGTATGCAGTTTTGTAAATCTTGTCATCTGTTCCCACCGGCACACAGTGCCCTACTCTTACAAAAAGAGGAACAGGATATAACCTGTACGCAAGATGTTCTGCGTGCGTCCGCACACGGGGCCTCAGTTTACAGTCTCATCCGAAGGACTTGTGGAGAGAGTGGAGTCTGCACTGATGTTAACTCCAGGGGAAAAAATTCCCCTCGAACAGGAATCGAACCCGGGTCGTCAAATTGCGAGCGCAATGTTCTGACCACTAGTCTATCCCGTCCTTGATGATGGTAGGCCACCACACACTGTTGTTGTGTAAGCATTGCACGGACAAAAGGGTAAAGGTAAAGGTGCCCCATAACCTATGTGGTCGTAGGGGAGCCAGGCGTCAGAGACCTCAGCTTCTCTAGGGGCCAGCATGTTGAGGACGGCACCCATCTCTTCTCCCTCTCTGCTTTTCCTT
>CM060329.1:10892976-10907976 GCA_030674155.1 Stramonita haemastoma
TTGTTGTTGTTGTTGTGTTGTTGTTTATAAGGCAACGGTTTTCTTAATTCCTAAGCTGTATTGCAGCTTGGTAAAACTAGCACTGTTTGAAAGTTATGTGGCACTATTCATTTTTAGAACTGTTTCAATGTGTGTGTGTGTGTGTGTGTGTGTGTGTGTGTGTGTGTGTGTGTGTGTGTGTGTGTGTGTGTGTGTGTGTGTGTGTGTGTGTGTCCGCGCGTGCAGGCGTGCGCGCGTGTATGTGTGTTTATATTCTACTGTTCATTTTCATATTAATGCGCACGCGTGTGTGTGTGTGTGTTCGTGCGTGCGTGCGCGCGTGCATGCCCGTGTGTATGGGGGAGGATGGTGGTGGTGAGTGGTGGTGGTGAGTGTACCTCTACGCACGTTCACCTGCAAGCGCGCACACATGCACACTCTTGTCAAAAGAGGCACAGTTTCCTTCGACGTGTAACTTTGTTCACTGACTTCATTCATGGTTATTTTATTATTACTTAAATTTTTTTTTTTTTTTATTGATCTACTTCGATGCTTTGCTGCCTCATCTTTCGTGAAGTTCCTGCACTGCTGTTCCCATGTTGCGCTGCCTCATCTTTCGTGAAGTTCCTGCACTGCTGTTCCATGTTGCGCTGCCTCATCTTTGGTGAAGTTCCTGCACTGCTGTTCCCATGTTGGTCATTCTGGTTTCTCTGCTCCAGACATACTTCAGTTTAGCTTTGTGCATGCTGCAGTGCATCTTCTGGGACAGAGGTTCACAGGGAGCTCTGTCTCATTTTTGTTTTAAAATGGAAAACAGTGGAGTGGTTTGAAAATGCGGGTGGAAAGTAGGAAAGAAAGCTGCATGTTAAGAGAAATCACAACAACAGGACTTCAAGACAGAAGCCCTCTTCTAACCCTCTTAGTCCCCAACGGGATTTGCCAGGATTGAATAATTGCCTCCCCCCCCCCCCCCCCCCTGAATCCCGAACGGAGATTTGCCGGGATTTACACACAGTAGATTTCCATCACGTTGTGACATTCACTAATTGCCACCACATGGCGAAGCTCTATCAAGCCGGAGGTACAAAGCCTGCTGAGAGTCTGGAAGTAATTATAGCTGCTGGTATGTACTTATTAGAAGGAGGAAAAGGCAAGCGAGCATGTGTGCCTGACCTGATTGCGTGATGGAATGCAAAATCTAGAGGTAGTTTGTGTTCAGAAGATCCGAATAGAAGGTTTTGACTCTCATCTTCTTTTTTTCCTTATGCCCACCTCATCATCTTTTTTATTATTATTTTTTTTGTGGGTGGGGGCGGGGTGGGGGTGGGTTCCTCGACTACAGCTCTGAACTTTTACCAGTGGTGAGATTTTTGCCTATGTGGCCGTTTGCCCGGCATTAAAGTAGCCATATTCAAACTTTGGGGATATCAGCATATGAACTACCTTCATAATTTTCCTGTCTGTCTGTCTGTCTGTCTGTCTGTACAGGTTTGGTTGCATCTACCACCCCCACAGAGCAGCCCTCTTCTGACGTCACTGCCCCAACACTTAATGACGTCATCACCTCTCCCGCCTCCCTCAATGACGTGGATGTCTCTACGGCTGACGTCACTGCTGGCAAGTCTTTGTGTTGTCAGAGAACTTGAAGTTCTGTCTGGACTTTGTTGCAGATTTATGAATTTAATGATCCCATATCGCTTTTAGTTCACACACACACACACACACACACACACACACACACACACACACACACACACACACACACACACACACACACACACACACACACACACACACAAAACACACAAGTCCTTCGGATGAGACTATAAACCGAGGCCCCATGTGCGAACGCTCGCAGGACATCTTGTGTACACGTTAAATCCTGTTCCGCTCTTCGTAAGAGTAGGCCATTTTGTGCCGGTGGGAACAGATGACACGATTTACAAAAACTGCATACACACGGGGACTGGATGCAAAAAGGATATGAGTACTTATTCCATTATCCTCGATATAAGAAAATAAGTAAATAAAATAGAATAAAAAAATTAAATAAAGATTAAAAAACACACACACAGGGAACATTCTACTATTTAACTGGGATTCTCTCATAACTTGACACACAGCTCGAGAACAAAATTTTTAAAAATGCATACACACGGGGACTGGACGTAAAAAAGCATGAGTGGCTATTCCATTATCCTCGATATAAAAGAATAAAATAAAACAAATAAATAGAACATAATAAGGGGTATAACTGTAACAAATAGAATTCAAACAGCCGTAAACTATGCCACGCTTAAAGGGAGAAAAATCAAACTGTACAGCTCCGGTGCGAGTTGTATCCCTTAGAATAGGATTACAAGAACAAAAACTATAGCAAAATTATAACATAATCATTTGGAGAAAGGGAAGGGATGAGGGGACACACACCACACACACACACACACACACACACCACGCACGCACGCACGCACGCACGCACGCACGCAACGCACACACACACGCACGCATGCACGCATGCACGCACGCTATTGTTATTGTTGTTGCTTGTATTATCTATAGGCATATTTTATTTCTAAGGCTGTTGAAATCATGTTAGCTAATTAATGTTGGTGAAATGGGGGGGGGGGGAGGTTGGGTTTTTTCCCTCCCTTTTTTTCTCTTTTTTTTTTGTTTAATTGTCGTTAGGGATTTTCTGCTGTGTTTTTTGTTGTTTTTTTTTTTGTTGTTTTTTGTTTTTGTTCTTTTCTTTAGATAGATAGCTTGATGAAAAAAAGCAAATCGATGCTTATTCAATGTACTATCTGGAAATAAAAATTTGATTTGATTTGATTTGATTTGACACACGCGCGCGCGCGCGTGCACACACACACACAACACACACACACACACACACACACACACACACACACACACACACACACACACACACACACACCACACACACACACACACACACACACAAACTATATATATATATATATATATATATATATATATATATATATATAATATATATATATATATATATATAATATATATATTATATATATATATATATATATATATATATATATATATATATATATATATATATATATATATATATATATATATATATATATATATATATATATATATAATAAGGTGTCCCATAACGTAAGTGGTTGTGGGGGAGCGAGGCATCAGACCTCAGCTTCTCTAGGGGCCAGCATATTGAGGGCGACACCCATCTCCTCTCCCTCGCTGCTTTAACTTCCCTGACCCTAAAAGGGGGAAGATACCCATTTACAGCTGAGTGAACTGGGGGACTGTACTGAAGCCACGGCGCGAATTTTCCCGAGGGATGGTATCTAAACACACAGCAGTGTCCATGCTGGTTTTCGATGTTGTTGTCATCCACTCGTACCAGCACACAATGGCCTGCTCTTCCCAGTGATTTTAACATGTGCACAAGATGTTCTGCGTGCGTGTGCACACGGATCCTCGGTTTATAGTCTCATCTGAATGACTTTGACATTCAGTTCGATGTTTTCGTCAAACTGGGAAGAAAAGGTGAGGTTGGGAATCGAAATCAGAACCTCACTTGTTGTCGGGCGAACATCTTAACCATGCTGCCACCGTCTTCGCTTTGAATAATGATCAAAACAAATAATCAGAACATTCTATCCCCCAAAAAAAAATCGAACACGCACAATAAATTTGTAGCACATACAGTTTGGTACAACATTATTGAATTTCATGAAATATATGAAATATTTTCTAGGCAGCAAACTCTTTGGAATTTAATTCAACTCTTTCTGTTAATGATTCCATAATGTACCACACTAAAGATGATGATGATGATGATGATGATGATGATGATGATGATGATGATGATGATGATGATGATGATGATACATGCGTGTGTGATGTGTGATGTGTGTGTGTGTATGTGTGGTGTGTGTGTGTGTGTGTGTGTGTGTGTGTGTGTGTGTGTGTGTGTGTGTGTGTGGCAGGCACATTGACCACTGTGAATCTAACAGCTAAGGAGAGCTGTATAAATGGGTCAGGTTCCTGTGACACGGTCACGACTGAGGTCACCGGGGCAGAGGTCAACAACACTGAGGTCACTAGGGCAGAGGTCAACAACACTGAGATCACTAGTGCAGAGCTCAACATGGCAGAGATCAGCACCACAGAGGTCAGCAGGGCAGATGTCAATGGGACAGATGTCAACACCACCAAGGTCAATGCCACCGAGGTCAATAGTGCAGAGGTGAATAGCACACAGGAGCTGTCACCAGTACAGGTCAGTGTTAGTGTCTATTTTCAGCTATACTGGTTTTTTTTTGTTTTAGTTATGTTCTGTTTTGCTGCCTCGTCTTCTGTAACGTTCGTATCACTGCTGTTCCCACACTTCTTCTTCTTCTTCTTCTTCTTCTTCTTCTTCTTCTTCTTCTTCTTCTTCTTCTTCTTCTTCTTCTTCTTCTTCTATCCCGTGGTCTATTTAGACCGTAGGGGCGCCAAGGAAGACCACACTGCTCATCTCAATAACTCCAACCCAGCATACCCAGATTTGTCATTGGAGCTCATCAACATTAGGCCACCATGGGGCCACCAGCCAGAGGGGCCCTTGACTGCTGCTGGGTCACTTCGATGGTGTTCAGTGGTACCTGTTCTGAGCTGATATACCCTGGACACCACCTACTAAGCTCCCTACTAACGACAGTATTAACTCAGTCGAGGAGCCTGTCTCATTGAAGGGCCACATGGGGAGGGAGTCAACACTGATGCTGACCTGGCTAGGGAAGAGAGTTGTCTTAAGCAGGCAGCCCAATTAAGTCTGGAACCTGTGGTCTTAGTCATCGTCAATTCACTTTATTGATGTTCTGACCACTAGGCCATCAATCCAGCTTCCTGGGAACAGTACTTAAAGAGAGCTTTAGATATGGAACTTTCCTGATGACCTTAGGTAAAGCTAAAGGTGTTCCCATTACCTATGTGGTCATAAGGGAGCGAGGCATCAAAGACCTCAGCTTCTCCAGGGGACAGCATATTGAGGGCGGCACCCAATTCTTCTCCCTTTGCTGCTTTACCCTTTCTGACCCTGAAGAGGGCAGGTACCCATTTACAGCTGGGTGGACTGGGGGACGGTATTGAAGCCAAGGTGGCAAACGGTCACCCATCCAATTGGTAACCACGCTCGGTGCTGCTTCACCTTAGTTTGGGGAAGCCAGTGCTCTGACCATTGAGCTATCCCCTCCCGTGACCTTAGGGTAGAGAAATCAATGTATGAACTCAATTTAAAAAAATACCATGCCTGACTCCGTGGTGAAATCTTCTTGACTATGTTTTGAATCCCTAATGTCTTTAACCCTAGTATCTCCTTGACCATCTCTTCTGTCAATGATGCTTTTTTTTTGGGGGGGGGAGGGGAGGGGAGTTAGTTTTTGCTCCTCGTCTTTGGATTTGGTGTATGTGACCCTTTTTATACGCCACGAAGGTAGCTGCATTCCGACTTCGCAGATATGCACCAGTTTAATTGAACCACAGTGATGCACTTCACAAAAAGAAGCCATCTCCATCTTCTATTTTTCCAGCATGGAGACACCACCACCACCCTCACCACGGCACTGCTGACAACGTCATCTGCAGGATCTGCTGACGTAGACCCCACCCCGTCAGATGCGGGAATCACCTCACCACCGGCATCACTGGCCATGTCTGCTGTCACTGACAAATCCACAAACCTGTCCTCCTCCTCCTCCTCCTCCTCCTCCTCCTCCTCCTCCTCCTCCTCCTCCTCATCCTCCTCCTCCTCCGCACCCTCCACACAGCCTGCACTCAGTCCAGACACCACGCCCTCAGCTGACCAGTCCACCTCTGACGGCGTAGTGACCAGTGACGGCAGCAGCACCACAGGAGGAGAGGGTATCTCTGTGTCCCAGAGTCCAGCCAACTCTACTGTGACAGTGTCCACGCTTTCCTATTCAGACAGTCTCTTTGACCTGCTCAGCGAGGCTCCGGTGAATGCCTCATCACACACCACTGCCTCCTCTCTCAACGCCAACAACACTTCAGCCCCGGGGGCAAATCTCCAAGGTGACGGTCTCACAGCTTCTGACCTGAACACTACTCAAACCGCCACCACGCCCACAGGGGTCAGTCAAGCGCCAACGACCTTTGACCCTGGTCATGTGGCCTCGTCCTCTATAAAGGCTGGTGTTAACCTGACTACCACCGTCTCAGGTTTGACGTCAACCTCAGGGGATCATAACCGAACAGGCGTGTCTGACCTTTTCAAAGGTGGTGACGGTGTGAGGTCCTCTAATGACTCTGTCCAGGTCACCACAGCCAGCACAGCCACAGCAGCTGTGAAATCCACCACGGAGGAGGAGTTCGTGGATCCTTTCTCCTTCCACATTGATCCCCCGCAAGAACCCAGCACCCCTCCTCCTTCTTCATCCACCAACGTCACCCACTCCTCGTCCACAGGGGTTGTGGAGACAGATTCCACCACCACGAAGGATCCGTCTGCTCTGGCTGACTGGTGGCCACAAGTGGGAGGAGACTCCGCGGAGACGAAGAACACCACACAGGCAAACGGGACAATCACAGCAGCTGAGGATCCCCAAGACCCTCAAGACACTTTCGTGGATGTGAACCCTTTCCTGATGCAAGACCCCACCTCCCCCCCACCACCTTCAGCCTTCAACTCCACCTCCACCACCACCACCCCCACCATCACCACCACGCAGGAACAGTTCTGGGAGAACGCCACGGACAACCTGGTTCTCCCAGACGAGTCCAAGAGCCCGGAGATGATGATGGGAGCGGTGGAGGTGGATGGACCACCCCCTACCCTCCCTCCCGTGGACGTCATGAACTTCGTCACGCAGCCCATGCCCACCCCTATGCCTGACCTTGACCCTGTCCCCCTGGCTGACCCCAACCTGCTCTTGGAGCCTGAGGTGATGAAGAAGCCTGTGCCTGTGGTGGAGCCCATGGCAGGGGAGGCAGACAATGCTGTGGTGCAGCCTGACGTGCCTGCAGGGGTTCCTGACAGCTCCTGGTGGCCTGCTTCAGGGGAGAAGAAGACTGAGGGAAAGGAGCAGACGACTTCGACTTCGTCAGGACAAGGAGGCCCTGACTTTCTGGATAGTAAGATCTGTTCTCTGTTCTGTCTCATCATTGTGGTGTTTTTTGTTTTGTTTTGTTTGTTTTGTCTGAGGGTTGATCAGCAAGCTTAATTAAGATGCAGGACCTTTGTGTTCCCAGTTCAGTGCAGAGATAAAGACGAGACTGCTTTGTTCATTGGAGAGATAAAGACTAGATCACTTTTGGTCATTGCAGAAATAAAGACTAAACTACCACCTGTCTTCGTCCATTGCAGAGATAAAGATTAAGCCACCACCCCAATGCCTTTGTTCTTTGCAGAGATAGTAAGCCACCACCTCTTTTCTTTGCAGAGATGTAAACCACCACCTCTTTGTCTTTGCAGAATATAACCACCACCTCTTTGTTCTTTGCAGAGATGTAAACCACCACCTCTTTGTTCTTTGCAGAGATTAAAACCACCACCTCTTTGTTCTTTGCAGAGATGTAAACCACCACCTCTTTGTTCTTTGCAGAGATGTAAACCACCACCTCTTTGTTCTTTGCAGAGATGTAAACCACCACCCACCTCTTTGTTCTGTGCAGAGATGTAAACCACCATCTCTTTGTTCTTTGCAGAGATGTAAACCACCACCTCTTTGTTCTTTGCAGAGATGTAAACCACCACCTCTTTGTTCTTTGCAGAGATAAAGACTAAACCATTACTTGTTTGCTCCCAGTTCTCTGCAGAGATAAAGGTTAAAAACCCACCTCTTTACTCCTGATTCACTGTAATGGGCCTGGTTCTGAGAGTTCTCTTCTTGGTTTTGTTTGTTTGGGGTTTTTTGTTTTGCCCTGGTATTGAATTTATGTGGGAGGGTTATTCAGCACTGTCCTAGGCTTTATCCTTTCCCTTCGTACCCACTCATAGACATTGAAAAAGATCGATAACTTTAATATTGGGTGTCTTACAAACTGTACACAGACTCTCCCAGATTTTGTGATAGGGGCTTGCTCTTTTCATGGGGAAAAGAGGGCAAAATTTTAAAGCTTAACAAAATAACGGGATCTCAACAAATTTATACAGTCAAAACAGCACACAAAATTCCACCACAGTTTCATCATACATTAATCTAAGTTTAATCTGCATTGAAGCTCCACCGTGCTTACCATAACGGGGAGGGGATAACCAAGTGGTCAGAACATTGGGCTCGCAATTTGATGACCCAGGTTCGATTCCTCTTCGAGGGGATTTTTTCCCCTGGAGTTAACATCAGTGCTGATTTCACTCTCCCCAAAAGTCTTTCGGATGAGATTATAAACCGAGGCCCCGTGTGCAAACGCATGCAGAACATCTTGCACACACGTTAAATCCTGTTCCGCTTTTCGTAAGAGTAGGCCATTGTGTGCCAGTGTAAACATATGACAAAATTTACCCCAAAAAACTGCATAGACACGGGAACTGGACGGGAAAAAAGCACATAAGTGCTTATTCCATTATCCTTGATATAAAAGAATAAATAAGATGAATAAAATAAATAACTAATCTAACCCGACATCCATACCTCGCAGAGTTTCAGATGGTGTTCCTGGTAGCGCCGTGCGTGGGAGCGTTTCTGGCTGTGATTGGTGCATGCTGTGCCCTGAAGTGCGCCACAGCCAATTGCAGGAGGCGACGCAAACTGCTCCGCAAGCTGAAGAAGCAGCAGAAAGAGGTAGGTTTCTCCTCCATGTTTTACTCCTTTGTCGCCATTGTGATGGTGTGTCTTGTCTGTTTATTTCTGTACTTCCCGTCAGAGGGACCGCTCCGTTTTCTCTTTTCTCTTTTCAGTTTGATGTTGAGGTGTTTTAAGCGAGTGCTACATTTCGTATAGGCTAAACTACATAGGTCCGCGTGTAGATCATGGCACCACATAGGCCATTACACCACATAGATCAATGTGTAGACCATGGCACCACATAGGTCATTACACCCCATAGACCATTACACCACATAGGCCATTACACCTCATAGACCATTACACCACATGGGCCATTACACCACATAGATCAATGTGTAGACCATGGCACCACATAGGTCATTACACCCCATAGACCATTACACCACATAGGCCATTACACCTCATAGACCATTACACCAAATGGGCCATTACACCACATAGATCAATGTGTAGACCATGGCACCACATAGGCCATTACACCTCATAGACCATTACACCACATAGGCCATTACAGGGGGGCGGATAGCCTAGTGGTCAGAACATTGCGCTGGCAATTTGACCCGGGTTCGAGTCCGGTCGAGGAGATTTTTCTCCTGGAGTTAACATCAGTGCTGACTCCACTCTCCCCAAAAGTCCTTCGGATGAGACTTTAAACTGAGGCCCCGTGTACGAACGCACGCAGAACATCTTGCGCACAATGTGTGTATCATGTTTCCACATAGGCTATTGTGTGTATCATGTTTCCACATAGGCAATGTGTATATCATGTTTCCACATAGGCTATTGTGTGTATCATGTTTCCACATAGGCTAGTAGATCATGGCACTACATAGCCCAGTGTGTAGAATTGTCTCCACATAGTTAGCCCAGTGTGTAGAATTTTCACCACATAGCCCAGTGTGTAGAATTTTCACCACATAGCCCAGTGTGTAGAATTTTCACCACATAGCCCAGTGTGTAGAATTTTCACCACATAGTTAGCCCAGTGTGTAGAATTTTCACCACATAGTTAGCCCAGTGTGTAGAATTTTCACCACTTAGGCCAGTGTGTAGAATTTTCACCACATAGGCCAGTGTGTAGAATTTTCACCACATAGGCCAGTGTGTAGAATTTTCACCACATAGGCCAGTGTGTAGAATTTTCACCACATAGCCCAGTGTGTAGAATTTTCACCACATAGGCCAGTGTGTCGAATGTTCACCACTTAGGCCAGTGTGTAGAATTTCCACCACATAGCCCAGCGTGTAGAATTTTCGCCACATAGCCCAGTGTGTAGAATTTTCACCACATAGGCCAGTGTGTATATCCAGGCACCACATGGGGCAGTTTGCAGATCCTGACCTCATTGACTGCATCATCCTCAAGAGGCCTTGATCAAGAGTATTACTGGTTTTGATTTTTGACTCATCCATGTATCTGTCCTAACTGGACTCCTACTGCACAAAAGTGTCTGATAGATGCAGGGTTCATAACTTGTGCTTAGAGGAGGCTGCAGCCCGCCACCTTTTGCATAATATTAGACAGGTGAATAATGATTCCCCTGTGGAGATGCCAGGACCCTGTCAGTGTAAATAGCATCCTCTCTTTCTGGAAATCATGTGCTAGGAATTCCCTCTTTTCTATCCCTCGCTTTGTTTCTGCTTTGTTACGTTTCTTCCTGTTTCCTCCTTCTTGATTTTTTCTTCCGTTTTCTTGGTCCATTCTTCTGCTGCTTTTTTTCCCCCAGAGAGACTTAAAAGATAACAATTCTCTCCGCTATGTCGAAGTCTGATGGGCTGGGCTGGTCTGACTTGTCAGGTGCTTAAGGGCAGCACATTTAAGCGCATTTTCTCTGATATGGACAGACAACAGTAGTTGCTGTCTGAGCGTTCGACAAAGAAGAAGAAGAAGAAGAAGAAGAAGAAGAAGAAGAAGAAGAAAGGAGGAGGAGGAGGAGGAGGAGGAGGAGGAGGAGGAGGAGGAGGAGAGGAGAGGGAAAAAGAAGAAGAAGGAGAATGCGAAGAAGAGGAAGAAGAAGAAGAAGAAGAAGAAGGAGGAGGAGGAGGAGGAGGAGGAGGAGGAGGAGGGGGAGGAATGCGAAAAAAGAAGAAGAAAGAAGAAGAAGAAGAAGAAGAAGAAGAAGAAGAAGAAGAAGAAGAAGAAGAAGAGAAGAAGAAGAAGAGAAGGAGGAGGAGGAGGAGGAGGAGGAGGAGGAGGAGGATAAGAAGAAGAAGGAGAATGCGAAGAAGAGAAGAAGAAGAAGAGGAAGAAGAAGAAGAAGAAGAAGAAGAGGAAGAAGAAGAAGAAGAAGAAGAAGAAGAAGAAGAGAAGAAGAGAAGAAGAAGAAGAAGAAGAAGAAGAAGAAGTAGGATGAGGAGGAGGAGGAGAAGAAGAAGAAGAAGAAGAACAAGAACAAGAACAAGAACAAGAACAAGAACAAGAACAGAAGAAGAAGAAAGATGCATTACCTCTAGATCACCAGTCTACCGCATGAATTTTGACTTTTTTCTTCTAGCAATCACAAACAAACAATGAAAAAAAAACAGAAATAATTTGTCGGGTAGGCCTGTTTTTAGGGTTTGTTTGTGTATGGGTTTATTTATTTATTTATTTATGTATTTATTCATTCATTCATTTATCTATTTATTTATTTATTTTTTACGGCTTTGATTCCTCTTGTTACAGGAAGAAAAGAAGCGCAAAGAGGAGGAGAAGAAGAGACAAGAGGAGAAGAAGAGAGAGAAGGAGAAAAAGAAGAAAGCCAAACAAGCGGAAGTGACGGAAGAAAACGAGACAGAGCAGAAAAGCCACAGGAAGCGGAAGCACCACCATCACCACAACAACCACCGCGACAACCACCACCACCACCACCACCACGACAGCAACCACAAAGACAGCCATCACCATCACCACCATCAACATAACGGCCATGTTGCCTCGGAGGAGAAAGACTACAAAGGCGCCAAAAAGTCACACAAATGACATGTCTATATATATGTATATATTATATATATATATATATATATATAATATATATATATATATATATATATATATATATATATATTATATATATTTTATTATGCAGACAATGCACACAGGTGCTTGCATGCACTAACACAATATAAGTTATATTAATATATATATAACACAAATTAACACAAAATAAGTTATATGTATATATAACTAAACTATATATAAACTATATATAACTATATAATATATAACTATATATAACTATATATAACTATATATATATAAAACTTATTTTGGTGTTAGTGCATGCAAGCGCCTGTGTGCATTGTGTACATAATGATGTGTGTGCACCGATCGAGCATGTGGACATGTGGATGTTGGAGCTTTGTGGCCTGCTTCAAGTAAAAAAAAAAAATTACACGCAGTCACGGTCACTGTAGAGAAAACAACAACAACAACAACAACAACAAAATTAATATATAAATATGCTCACACCATTTTTAATACTTAGTGACTCTACAACATCTGCAAATTACTTATCATCGAGTTACTGCAAAGACTTTTAAAGATCACTTTGAGATATCATGAAACATTCTTCAATCTCCAGTTTTGACAATTTTGTCTGCGGACTGAATTTTTTAAAATTGTATTTATATAATTATGTTAAGAATAGTAAAAATAAAACAAACATACCAGAGAGAGTAGGGAGGGTGGGAGGAGATGAGAGAGAGGGGGAAAAAGAGAGATTGATTGATTGATTGATTGATTGATTGATTGATTGATTGATTGATTGATTGATACTCTTTATTTCCAAGGGTTACAGATAAGTACTGACATACTTTTTTCATCAGGACAAAGGGAGGAGAGAGAGAGAGAGAGAGAGAGAGAGAGAGAGAGAGAGAGAGAGAGAGAGAGAGAGAGAGAGAGAGAGAGAGAGAGAGAGAGAGAGAGAGAGAGAGAGAGAGAGAAATGATGCAGCTAGCAATAACTTAGAAACGTGCCTTCAAATAAAACTATCAGCGAGGAGCACATCATGCACCCCCCACCCCCCGCCCCCCGCCCCCGGCCCCCCCCCCTCCTAAACTCCTCTCCCACAAGTCCTTCGATAAGACTATAACGAGGCCGCGTGCAAACGCACGCAGAACAACTGCGCACACGTAATCCGTCCGCTTTCGTAAGAGTAGGCCACTGTGTCCGGTGGGAACAGATTACAAGATTTACAAAACTGCATACACACAGGGAATGATGTACAAAAAGCACACAGTGTTTATTCCATTATCCTCGACATAAAAGAATAAATAAATTAATTAATTAATTAAAGATAATTTGTCGCGGATCTTGGCCACTCAGGATTTCAGTTTGTGCTTGAAACTGGGAAGATGGCTGTGTGATTCAGAACAAAACATGTCTGTCTTTGTTTGCACATACCAGTAGATAGTGGTCTTACGATAGTTCTTGGATGGAACGACGCAGCAGCCTCCTGGAAAGTATATTATAGTTGAGACGGTCAAGGCAAGTACAGATACGACAGGGATCATCATAAATTTTTGTTCGTGTAAAATAATAATATATCACTCATCGAAAGAAACCCGACCGTTTGGAATACAGTCCAATCCAAATGATACGCTACCTCCCAGCCAATCAAAATTCAGCACAGAACTCAGTCATGCCCATTTTTGAGCATGCATAGAAGGATGTTCACCATTTTTTTGAGCGTGGTTGCAAAATTAGAACTCGCGAAGACCATCATCTTATTTATTCTTTTATTCTTTTATATCGAGGATAACAGAATAAGCAATCATGTGCTTTTTTTCATCCGTCCCCGTGTGTATGCAGTTTTGTAAATATTGTCAATCTGTTCCCACCGGCACACGATGCCTACTCTTACGAAAAGCGGAACAGGATTTAACGTGTGCGTAAGATGTTCTGCCTTTTAGTGTGGCAGTTTTAATTTTCAAACTGACAGGTCCAACAGAACGGGTTTGAACTGTCCTCCCAGGTTGTGTTCCCTGTGTGGGAATGCTGGGGACCTGTCAGTATAAATAATGACCCCACCTTCTGGAAATTCTGTGCTAGGAATTCCCTTTTTTTGTTTTTGTCCGTCTCTTTCTTGTAGCCATGTTCCTTTTCTTCCTGTCACCTCCTTCTTGTCTATTTTCTGTCTTCTTGATCCATTCTCCTGCCTTTTTTTATATAAATTCCAGAAAGACTTAAAAGATAACGGTTCTATCCTTTTAATCGACTTGCTATCTCTCCCTTACATTTAGAAGGAAATAAAAACAAAACAAACCGAAAAGGAAGGGGAAAAAATGATGTAGTTGCTAGTAGGTACGTCTGTCACACAATCTTTCAGACTTACAGAAATTTTCTTTATTTTGTATGAAGCCCCATTTTCTCTCTCTCTCTCTCTCTCTCTCTCTCTCTCCTCTCTCTCTCTCTCTCTCTCTCTCTCTCTCTCTCTCTCTCTCTCTCTCTCTCTCTCTCTCTCTCTCTCTCTCTCTCTCTCTCTCTCTCTCTCTCTCGCTCGCTCGCTCGCTCGCTCGCTCGCTCCGCTCGCTCGCGTTTTTGTAATTTTTATTTGGCTTGTTTTTTGGGAGGTGTTTTTTTTTTTCGGAACGCCTATTCAATATGTTGTCGTTGTTGTTGTGTGTTCCCCAGCTTTACACTCTGGGGGTCATCCAGAGTGTGCACTCTGACTCACTCATCCCACCTGGAAATCACTGTGAGATTGAAAGTGCACACGGATTGAGAAGTTCGCGTGCATGACTTTTTTTTTTCCAAGTACCTCGCCATATAGGCAGCCATACTCCGACTTCAGAGGACTTTTCTTCCTTTAAAGGAGAGTGCAGGTTGTTATGGTAAGAGCTTGTCATGGCTGAAGGCAATCTCAACCCAACATTATCCAACATAACAACATTTTAGTGTAGACTTTGGAAATTAGCTGACATCAATAACTGACACAGCTTTTGACCTTGGCCATTGTTCCATATTAAAATTGCAAGCGAACTTGGCTTTAGATTTTGATGTTTTTTGCTTCATAATCATAACAAAATGTCAGTATTCTTTAAGTAAGGACAGTGAACAAACTTAGGTGCGAGGTTTCACTTGTGTATTTTGAGTTTGTTTGGGAGGTGGGGGGGGGGGGGGGGGGGGGGGGGGGGGGGGGGGGGGGGGGTGGTTTTTGGGGGGGGTGATGGGGGGATGTTTTTAGTTTTGATTATAACTCTTCAGTTTGTACAGTAGTCTAAGTTGTTGACTCAAATAATT
>CM060329.1:10912976-10920476 GCA_030674155.1 Stramonita haemastoma
CTTAAATTAACCTTAGCTTGGGAAAGCGAGTGCTCTGACCACTGAACTATACCCTCCGCCAGGTTTGAAATTCTGTAAAGTCACTTTATAAAAGGGGAAGGAGGGGGACAGGAGATGTTGCTCAGCCCTTAGAGCCCCCTCCCTCCCCCTTTTGTCCCCCAAGACCTAACTGCTTAATTATTCAGCTATTTTACAGACATCCTTAACACAAAGTCCCTGATTAAGTTTCCTTGTCTGGGTTGAGGAGTGACGTCACATGACAGTGACGAAAGCGCGGCAGCCTCTGATTAAATCGCTTCTCCCTCGCTACCAGTGTGACATCATTGACTTTTCCCTCCAGACAATTTCCCTGTGTTTTTTTTTATAAAAAAAAAAAATTCAGACGATAGCTTCTTTGTTTTGGAAATCTATCATCGTACCCTTTGTTTTATACTTTGTTCCCAAGAATTGAAACTAACCAACCAAAGACAAAAACTAGGCAATAATTATTCAAAAAACTGGCATACTAAGAAAAATGTAAGCACATGAAAACTACACAATACTTTGTGCAGTAGCTGTGTATCTGAAGGGGGGGTTTACGGGGAAAAGATAGACACTTTTAAATCATTATTTGCCACCTAAAAGCTCTCTCCCCTTCTCTCCCACTCCTCCAAAAGGAGAAGAGAACGAACGAACAGAGAACTAAATGTGTTATGTAAACTTGCATATGTGTATGTATAGCTTTAATAACCTGTTGTCTCGTCCTCTGCTTCTAGTCTATATTATAACATAATTATGGTGGCGTCTAGTCCTAAGGCGAAGGTTCGCCAGAGGAAACGCCACACACACACACACACACACATATACACCACACACACACACAAACACACACACACACACACACAACAACACACATTCTAATCATCTCTGCCGTGGCTAAGGTTTCAAGAACTCGTCTCATCTCTACTTCGACTGTATAAGAGCCATCTTTGATCAGTGTGGAACCAAGACATTTGAAGAAGTCCTTCTTCTCTTCTTCTTCATCAGTTGTGGCAATCAATCAATCATGACGCCATTCCATTACAGAACTGAAAATTTAACAGTACGTTACAGAACTGACAATCTTAAATGAATGTTCTAATACTGGATTTGGCAACAGCAGCAGGTAAGAATTAAAACCTAGAGCAGAAAATGTGTGGTTTTTTGTTTTGATCGATCAGTCAGACTATATGAATTCAAGCCGTGGGTTAGGTAGTATCTTTTTCTCTTTTTTTTTTTTTTTTTATATATTCTTTCTCATTTCGTTGGTTTAGGTGTATAGGTGTCCAGCGGGGATAGAAAAAGTTCACAGAGTTTATTTATTATTTTTAAAAAATTTATTGATTATTTATTTATCTATTTATCTATCATATCTATCTTACTTATTATCATTTATTCCTTTATTTAAAGGAAGATGCAATAAGCATTCGTGTGCTCGGTTTTTTTTTTTTTTTTTTTTTTTTTTTTTACATCCATCCCCCTTGTGTATGTAGTTTTGTGAATTTTGTCGTCCGTTCCATCCAGCACACAATAGCCTACTCTTCCGAAACGGAGAACAGGTTTTAACGCGTGCAAAAGATGTGGTATTGAAGAAAAGAGTGAGAGAGAAGTAGGCTGGGTGGAGAACTAAAAGAGAAGGGAGAGGACAGAATTTGGAGACGTCAGAGAAAAAAAAAAGGTCAATATAAATGCACAATTCAAAACGGACGCATGAACAAATGAATGAATAATAAATAAATAAATAAAAAATAAACAAACAAAAGAAAAATATCGACAAGTCATCAGAGGAATCACCAGTCAATAATTCAGTTAATCGATGGGTAAAAATAATAAAAAGACATATATAACAGATAGTTTTTTTTTTCTATACATATAATTATCAGTATTATGACGATCATCTAAATAGCACAAAGTAGTTACCTACATAAGGAAATTATATAAAATCACACACACACCACACAGATTTACAAAACTGCAACACAAGGGGACTGGATGTAAAAAAGCACATGAGTATATAAATAAAAATAAATAAAAAGGAAATAAACACACACACATACATGCACGCATACACACGCACACACACACACACACACACACACACACACCACACACACACACACACACACACACACACACACACACACACATTCTCTCTCTCTTTCTCAAACACACACACACACCCACCTTTCTTTCTTTTCTCTCTGTCTGTCTGTCCTCTCTCTGTCTGTCATCTGTCTCTCTCTGTCTCTGTCTGTCTGTCTGTCTTCCTCTCTGCTCTTTTCTCGTCTTCTCTCTCTCTTCTCTGCTTCTTCTCTTTCTCGCTTCTGTTCTTGTCTGTTCTGTCCCCTCCTCTCTCTCTCTCTGTGGGGAGGGAGGGGGTTGTTTGTTTTCGTTGTGATAGTTCCTAAGCAGGGCAAGGGCTGGATGAAAAAAAATATGTGAATGCTTTATCTGTCACCACTGAAAAATAAAGATTATTCATTCAAAAATAAAGATGGTTCATTCTCTTGTTCACCTAACCACCACGGAAGCACAAAATCCTTCCAGTCACAAAAAATTCCACACATCTTTAATGCACAAGCCCTAACACAACCACCCACTCACCCTAATCACCCGTGTAAACATAAACACACACACATATCCACAGACACAGACACAGACAGACAGACAGACAGACAACAGACACACAACACACACACACACTCACCCAACTCACCTATCCACCCATCCACACACACACACCGCGCGCGCGCGCGCGCGAGCGCACACACACGCGCACGCACACACACGCGCGCACACACACACACCCTATCCGCACATCCATACGTAAACACACACACATGGGCACGCGCGCGAGCACACATACACACACTCACTCACACACACACACACACACAAAACACACACACATACATACACACACACACACACACACACCACACACACACACACACACACACACACACACCACGCACGCACGCACACACACCCTCTCTTCTCTCTCTCTCGTTTTTTGTATATCATCATCTCTCCCAATTCTCTCGTTTTGTAATATCTCATCTCATTCTATCTCCTCGTCGTTGCAGGTTTTTTGAGAAGGGGGCTGATCTCCCTAAATGTTGTGTAACCAGTCAAAACGATCTCATAAAATACCAACTCCAGACCCCCCACCCCCAACCCGGCCCCCACCCCCCACCCCCCTCCCCACCTTACCCCCCACCCCCCACCCCCCCAACCCTTACTTTCCCCTCAGGCCAGAGAATCTATAATTCAGTCAGTTCTGGTCCCTTGTCTGCTATTATTTAAGCGTTGTCGGGACGCAAATAAACATACGCTATGCACTAGAGTCGCTCGGCACAGGCGCATACATAAATGATGAGTGCACATGATTACATAGTCTTTCTTTCCCTTGAATAAGTCATGCTGAACAGGTCATTATATTGATTTTATTTTGTTCCCCCACCCCAACTACTGTATTGAACTAGCCCTGTACTGTGAAAGATAGTTTCGTTGATGAGGTCAGTTCCTGTTTTTGTGTTGGTGTGTGTGTGTGTGTGTGTGTTGTGTGAAGATAGTTTGGTGATAAGGTTAGTTTTTTTGTGGTATTTTTTTGTGAAGATAGTTTCGTGATGAGGTCAGTTTTTGTTTTTGTGCAGATAGTTTTCGTGATGAGGTCAGTTTTTGTTTTTGTGCAGATAGTTTCGTGATGAGGTCAGTTTTTGTTTTTGCGCAGATAGTTTCGTGATGAGGTCAGGGTTTTTTGTGAAGATGGTTTCGTGATGAGGTCAGTTTTTTTTGGAGATGGTTTCGTGATGAGGTCAGTTTTGGTTTTTGTGCAGATGGTTTTGTATGAGGTCAGTTTTTGTTTTTGTGCAGATAGTTTTGTGATGAGGTCAGTTTTTTTTTTTTTGTGCAAGATAGTTTCGTGATAAGGTCAGTTTTTTTTTTTTTTTTGGAAGATAGTTTCGTGATGAGGCAGTTTTTTTTTATTGTGAAGATAGTTTCATGATGAGGTCAGGTTTTTGTAATAGTTTCATGATGAGGTCAGTTTTTGTGAAGATAGTTTCGTGATGAGGTCATTCTTTTGGTTTTTTGTGAAGATAGTTTTGTGATGAGGTCATTTTTTTTTTTTTGTGAAGATAGTTTCCTGACAAAGTCAGTTTTTTTAAATTTTTGTGAAGATAGTTTCATGATGAGGTCTTTTTTGTGAAGATAGTTTCATGATAAAGTCAGTGTTTTATGTGTGTGTGTGTGTGTGTGTGTGTGTGTGTGTGTGTGTGTGTGTTTTGTGTGTGTGGTGTGTGTGTGTGTGTGTGGTGTGAAAATAGTTTCGTGATGAAGTCATGTTTTTGTTTTTTGTGAAATAGCTTCGTGATGAGGTCTTTTTTTTTTGGGGGGGGGGTGTGTAAGACAGTTTCCTAATGAAGTCAGTTTCATTTTTGTGAAGAAAGTTTCGTAATGAGGTAAGTTTTTGTTTTTTGTGAAGTAGTTTCGTTATGAGGTCAGTTTTTGCTTTTTGTGAAGATAGCTTCGAGGTCAGATTTTTTTTATTGTGAAGATAGTTTCGTAAAAACGTCTTTAATTTTTTATTTTAATTTTTTTTTTTTTTAGATGAGGCCAGTTATTGTCTATTTGTGAAGATAGTTTCGTGATAGGTTATGTTCTGTTCTGTCATGAAGATAGTTTCGTGATGAAGTCAGATTTTGTAATGGAGTCACTTTTAGTGTGAAGATAGTTTGTGATGAGGTTACTTTTTTGTTGTGAAGATAGTTTTTGATGAGATTATGTTTTTGTTGTTGTGAAGATAGTTTCGTGACCAAGCAATTTTTTTGATGAGGTCAATTCAGTGTAAAGATAGTTAGTTTTGTGATGTGGTCAGTTTTAGTGTGAAGATAATGTCCCAGGAATGAGATCAGAGGTTTTTTGTTCTGTGCAGATAGTTTCGTGATGAGGTCAGTTTTCTTTGTTGTCGTGAAGATAGTTTCATGATGACATCCTTTTGGGTTTTTTTGGGAGGTAATTTCATGAGGTAAATTTTTGTTGATGAGAGTCAGTTTTTGTGATGAGGTCAGTTTTGTATGAGGTGTATTTGATGAGGTCTAGTTTTGTGATGAGGTCAGTTTTTGTTATGAGGTCTGTATTTGTGATGAGGTCAGGTTTTGTGATGATCAGTTTTTGTGATGAGGTCAGTTTTTGTGATGAGGTCAGTTTTGTGATGAGTCAGTTTTTGTGATGAGGTCTGTATTTGTGATGAGGTCAGTTTTTGATGTTTGTGATGAGGTCAGGTTTTGTGATGAGGTCGGTTTTGTGATGAGGTCAGGTTTTGTGATGAGGTCAGTTTTGTGATGAGGTCAGTTTTTGTGAAGACAGTTTCGTGATGGGGTCAGGTTTTGTGAGCCAGTTTCGTAATGAGGTCAGTTTTTGTGAAGATAGTTTTGTGAGGTCAGTTTTTTTTGTGATGATAGTTTCTTAAGAGACAGAGACAGACAGAAACAAAATTGGAACAAAACAGACAAAATACAGATAGAGAAGGAGATGGACAAAAAGATAGAACTTCGATAGTTTTTTTGTTTCGTTGTTTTGGGGGTGTTTTTTTTTTCGTTCCTGGCTAGAACTCCAAGGCTCACCGATGGTAGATTCTGAGCACACCACCATTTCTGTCACCATCAAATAGCCGCATTCCGACTTCGGGGATGAATACTGGGTATGTTCATGTTTTCCTAACTCACATACCACTGACGTGAATGACGACGGGATCTTTAACATGCATATTAATTGATCTTCTGCATGTGTATATTATACACGAAGGGAATTAAAGCGCTGGCAGGTCAGTCCTTGAAGTTGACCCAGGAGATTGTAAAAAAAAAAAAAATAGTCCACCCTAAACTCCCAGGATCTTGACAGGCTGCTGTAAGCTATATAAGCCACAAGCTTGTTGTTGCTATGTTCCTAAATGCTGTTTGTTTTCAATGTTTGTTCCAAATTCTAAATAAAAACCATTTAAACCAACTCCCAGGAAGCCACGAGATTGGAACCGACGACTTCAAGGACCCATGGGATTGAAATCAAACAGTCTTAACCACTGGGCTATAGCGTCTTGTCATGGTTGGATTGAAAAAGTGTCAAATGGAGTCTATTCCACAGCCGGCTACACGCACACCAACGTGTCATAAAGCCAGAGGTGCTTCACTACCATCGTTAAAAAGCAGACCTCGGAAATATTTATCATTTTATTCCCCGCAATTGCTGAACATTAGCGCGCCAAGGACAGAGCAGAGCATCATTTGACAATGGGATGATTGAGAGAGAGAGAGAGGGGGGGGGGGAGATGGGAGGGAAAAAGAAGATAGAGGGGAGAGAGAGAGGGGGAGAGAGAGGGGAGAGAGATAGAGAGAGGGAGAGAGAGAGAGAGGGAGAGAGAGAAGAGAGAGAGAGGAGAGAGAGATAGGGAGGAAGGGAGAGGAGAGAGAGAGAGAGAGAGAGAGAGAGAGAGAGAGAGAGAGAGAGAGAGAGAGAGAGAGAGAGACAGACAGACAGACAGAAGACAGACAGACAGATGAAGACAGACAGACAGACAGACAGACAGACAGACAGACAGAAAGACGTTGAAAACTGGAACAGATAAGAGGTGTAGCTATGGGGGGAAAAACCTGTCTGATAGAAGTGTCTCGAGGCCGGATTTCAAAGTGTCAAATATCGGCTTTTGGTCAAACACAAGGAGAAGGACGAGGATAGTGATGGTAATGAGGATGGTGGTGATGAGTTGGTGACGACGACCTTTATTATGACAACAACAACAAGGGGGGGGGGGGGGGGAGGGATAGCCTAGTGGTCAGAACAATGCGCTCACAATTTGACGACCCGGGTTCGATTCCCGTTCGAGGGGATTTTTCCCCTGGAGTTAACATCAATGCTGACTCCACTCTTCCAAAGAGTTTTCTGATGAGACAATAAGCCGAGGCCCCGTGTGCGCACACGTTAAATCCTGTTCCGCTTTTCGTAAGAGTAGGCCATTGTGTGCCGGTGGGAACAGATGATAAGATTTACAAAACTGCATACCCACGGGGACTGGATGTAAAAAAAAAAAAGCACGTGAGATGTTTATTCTGTTATCCTCGATGTAAAAGAAAACAACAAACAAACAAATAAAAAAGCACAGAAACGGCTGCATTTTGTTGTTAGGAGAATGCACCTCCCAACGAGTTTTTTTGTGTGTTGCTTTTTGTTGTGTTGTTGTTGTTGGGATTAAATTAACGTCCAGCGGAGATTTCCGAATTTAGGGACTGCCAATGATTTCTACTCTTCATAGTCTCCATCTCCTCTCCATTTCTCTTGAGTTTATTCCTAGTTGAGTTTGTTTTTTTTCTGTGTACAAAAAAATGTCATGAAGTCAATAGGGCTTGCGAAGACCGAAGACTGGAGCAAATGGAGAAGGAGGAGGATCATGTCATTATCATTGGGTGTGTGGCGGCTAACACTGGA
>CM060329.1:10930476-10937976 GCA_030674155.1 Stramonita haemastoma
ACAGAAGAACAGACAGAGAGAGGAACAGACAGAGGACAGACAGAGACAGACAGAGAGAGAGACAGACAGACAGAGACAGAGGGAGAGAGAACATGGAGAGGAGAGGAGAGACTGACACTAAACGTAATTAACTGTCACTGACATGACAGTCCTACTGACAAGGAGCACAAAATAATTCTGTATTGGAGACATGACATGGCACTGGATTAAAAAAAAAACAACAACAACCCAATCATAATTATTAACGAAGAAAGAAAACGCAAAAAGCAAACGATAAGAAAATGATAAAACAAAATCTGGGAAAAGATCATAATAATACAAATGTCAAAACTCCCAATCTTAAAATGAAGAATCTATTGTGTGTGTAAATGAATGTGTGTGTTGTGTGTGTGTGGTGTGTGTGTGTGTGTGTGTGTGTGTGTGTGTGTGTGTGTGTGTGTGTGTGTGTGTGTGTGTGTTGTGTGTCCCATTGGGTAAACCTTCAGGACAACTATTAATTAATTTGCAAGTCCTAAACATGACCTCTCCATAGTTCAGTACACCCATGCAAGCATACTTTGGTACAACACAGGTAGACATATATTCTATTTCCTTTTCACGCTTGATATAAAATCGTCGGTAGTTATATTAAAATTTATACACATGAAGGGGACGGGATAGCTCAGTGGTCAGAGCTCTCGCTTCCGCCAAGCTAAGGTTTAAGCAGCATCGAGTGTGGTTACCATTTGAACGGGTGACCGTTTGCGCGCCTTGGCTTCAAGTACAGTCCCCCAGTCCACCCATGTACTTGTTTTCATCCAGTCTCCGCCCTTAAGGATACTCATGAGAGAGAGAGAGAGAGAGAGAGAGAGAGAGAGAGAGAGAGAGAGAGGAGAGAGAGAGAGAGAGAGAGAGAGAGAGAGAGCAGACAGAGAGACAGACAGAAGACAAGACAGATGACAGACAGACGAAGACCACACAACAGAAACACACACACACACACAACACACACACACACACACACACACACAACAACACCACCAGAAAGAAAGACAGACAGACAACAGACAGACAGACAGACAGACACACCACACCAAACACACACACACACCGAACACAGAAACAGACGACAGACAGACGACAGACAACACACACACACACACACACACACACACACACACACACACACACACACACACACACAAACAGACAGGCAGACACAGAGAGACAGGACAAGTCTAGCTGGCCAGTGTCGCCGTTCAGTGTATTATTCATGGCAGTAGCTGGCACCGCGGCTACAGCCTAGGCCTAGCACAGCGCGCGGCGCAGTCTAGGTCTCAGGCTTTCCCCCTCTCCATAAAACATGGCGCTTAAACTCCCCCTAGCTCTCACCCAAATTGACTTTTCTCATTTGCACGGCGGGAGAACCCGGGGCCGGCCCGCTAAATAATTCAAAACGTGCTGCAATTTTCTTTGGCCCGCCGCCGCCGTTTAAATATGCCCAGCGATGAATTATTGATAGCAAAGGGCCTGGGATACTGTATCAATAGTTAACGCCACGTGCGCGGTGTGCGCCACTGTTTCTCGCGCGACCAAACCCAAAGACCCCCCCCCCCCCCTCCTCACACACACACACAAGTCCATAGAGTGCGTGAGTGAGGGTTTTTTTTTTTTTTGTTGTGGGTGGGGTGGAGGGTGGGAGGGTTGGATTTGGGGGAGGGGCAGGGATAAGGGGGTGGGGTGGGGAGTAGGAAGGTTGTAGGGGTAGGGGTAGGGGTGGGTTGTGGGGTTAGGGTTGAGGGGTATACATATGTTTTGTGTAAAACTGTTGTGCCATTTTGAGGTTTGTTTGTTGATGTTGTTTTTTCATTAAAATGGGTTTGTTTAGAGGGGGATTCGGTGGATTCACATACACACACACGGCGCGTGCAACAAACACATCACACACACAAACATAATATATATATATTATATTTATATTATATATTATATATATAAATTGAAATTCTTTTTTTTTCGTTTTTTAATGAAAGGTGAAACAAAAGTTGATGTTGAACTTTGTGTGTGTGTGTGTGTGTGTGTGTGTGTGTGTGTGTGTGTGTGTGGTGGTGTGTGTGCGCGCACGCGCGCGCGCGCGCGTATGTGTGTGTGCGGCGCGCGCGCATCAATTGGCAGATGATGAACTGATGTTTCAGAATGGAGTATGGCCCAACCACAGTCTCCCCAAGATTTGTCTCCCCAAAATCAAGTGTAATTTGCATTTTTTTTCTTTGGGGGGGGGGGGGGGGGGGAGTTATGATTAAAATGCCACAGTTATCGAAGTTAATTAAATTATTGCCATAGAGAGAGTTTTATGGTTATCTTTATTTTTTATTTTATTTTATACCACTTCATGTCACAGCAGATTTCTCTGCGTGAAATTCGGGCTGCACTCCCCGGGGAGAGTGCGTCGCCACAAGTGCAGCGCCACCCATTTTTTTCCCTGTTTGCAGTTGTATTTTGTTTCCCTATCAGAGGCTTTAGTCTACAAAAGTTTGCCAGGGACAGCCAGCCCCTTGTTGCCGTGGGTTCTTTTACGTGCGTTAAATAATGATATGTAACACACAGGATCTCGTCTCCCCGAAAGAGGGGATTTTTTGTTTTTTTACAAAAGTCTGTGATTCATCACAAATGGGCCAGATTGTTTTTTCTCGTTTTTTTGTTTGAGTTCGTTTTAGAAAGTTTTAATTGTGATGCTTACTTCACAAAATCAAATCTCTGACATAATGTGGTGTTGTGAGTGTTCAGAAAATTTATTTTAAAACTTCAGTGTTCTTGAAACTTAGTTTCAAGAGTTGCCTTGGGGGGAAAAATCAGTATAGAGTGAAGGCCTAGGTCTACAAATAAGAAGGTACAGGATGCATCTCCATTGCCTTTCAGGAAGGGAAGCTACTTATGCAGCATTCACCAGTTGCCTCCCTTCTTAAAACATAATGCCCACGGTAACAATCAGTCAGAAAATATAGGTTAATTCGTAAAAAATGAAAATGAAGAAAGTGGAAAATTATAGAAAATTATGTATTTATGATTGAATGAATAACTAGATAAAGAAATAAAACATTGAAACTGCTAAAAAAAAAAAAAAGTTAACTTAGTACATTCCTATCTATACCCCCCCTTCCTCCTCCTTCCTGTAATTTAAGCTATTAAACCAAAGTTAATGCTAAGATTATTAACAACAGCTGCTCTGTTTACTAAGAAGAAGCCTCATCAATTTGGTAAGTCTAAGCAGAACTCCGAGTTAGTGCACAACTTACATGTAACAACACCAATCCTTTTGTAAAACTGATACTAAAGGAACTCACTGAGGGGAAAATTATCATTAATTATACCTTTCTTAGCAGGCTTTTTTCATCTCGTTCCCTACCCCCCCCCCCCCCCCCCCTCCCCGTTCTTCATCCCTCTGCGCGCACACACACACCACTACACTACTCTACACTACCACACCACCGCGCACACACCCCTACACTACTCTACACACACTACACACACACACACACACACTCAAAATCAAACTACGAAACCAAAACAGAGACAAAGTAAAAATGTGTGTGTTTATTAAAACTTAAAGGTGGAATTCAATTTTTAACTCTTAATGTTTCTTTCTTTGAGGAAAATATAAAAAAACGATAATAAAAAAACAAACCGCATCAAGAAAAAAAAAGAAAGCACATAAATGTCAAGAGTGAAAGAAGTTACACATCAATTATGTGACTAATGTGGAAAAATGGCTGCTTACGTTTACACATAAATAACCTTACAGTCTAGAAAGAAAACACAAAAACAAACACAAATGAGCAACCAACAAAAAAACACTTGAGGAATAAAAAAATTTAAAGTATAAGAATTTTGAATACAGACATCAACAAAAAAAAGGCAGGCAGACAGAAAAGTAAAACCAAAAGAAGAGCTGACACAACGGCAGCTGCATGCACTGTGAGATTGGGGGTCAACAGACAGACAGACAGACAGATAAGCAAATGAAATTATAAAACTGCGGGAACAACACGTGAAACTAAAAAAAAAAACTTTTTAAAAAGACACAAAAAGACAAAACGACACCCCTCCTCCTTCATCCAACACACACACACACCACACACACACACACGCGCTCGCGCGCGCGCGCACACACAGTGCGCGCGCGTGCGCGCACACATACAACACAACAAAACACAACACACGCGCACATACACATAATTACACACACATGATTACACACACTCATACACACACCACAATACAACACACAATTACACACATATAACTACACACATAATTACACATATTTACACACACATAATTACACACACATAATTACACACATACATAATTACACACACATACATAATTACACACACAACACAACACACAACACAACACACCCACATAATTACATACACACCCACATAATTAACACACACACACACACACACACACACACACACACACACACACACACACACACACACACACACACACACACACCGGTATCACTTTATGTGGAAGGACGTAAAATTAAGACACACTACACACACACACACTACACATACAACTACTACTACACTACTACAAACAACACAACACACACACCACCACCCACTCAACAACACACACACTACACTACAACATACAACTACACACACACACACACAACACCACTACACACACAAACACACACAACACACACACACACACACAACACACACACACACACACAAAACACAACAACAACACAAACTAAAAAAAGTTAACACCCAAACTTACACATAAATAAATAAAACTAAAAACACAAAAACAGTAAAGCAAAACAAAACGAAACAAAATTTGAAATAAAACAAAAACTTCGAAAAAGGAAAAGTAAAGCAAAAGCATTGGAAGAAAATTGATTTACTGATTCTTTAGCTATGGACAAGTCGAGCCAAGGGAATGTGTGCGTGCGTGCACGTATGTGTGTGCGTGTGTGTGCGTGCGCGCGCACGTGTGTGTGTGATGTGTGTGTGTGTGTGTGTGTGTGTGTGTGTGTGTGTGTGTGTGTGTGTGTGTGGTGTGTGCGCGCGCACTGTGTGTGTGTGTGTTATTTTCTCTGTTTTTAGTTTATCTTTGATTTCAGGTTAATGGAATGAGCACTCGTGTGCTTTATTTTCTTTTTACATCAGACCCCGTGTGTATGTAGTTTTGTTAATTTTGTCATCCATTTCCACCAGCACACAATTACAATGGCCTACTTTTCCGAAAAGTCGCTTGATGAAGAGTTTCGGCGTGTGCACCATGCGAAGCAATTTTGTGTAGAGCATGTGTGCCGGTGGACGTGTTTCCTGATAAGTGGTGATTGCATTTGTTTTGTTAAGATATGTTATGTTGACTGTTCAGTGTGCGTTTGCTATGCTGTAGCGGTGTCGCGCCCGCGCGTGGTGTTTGCGCGTGGTGCGGTATGCGAGTGTGGTTGGTGCCTGTCTGTCTGTCTGTCTGTCTACTCTACTCCCGTGCTGTAGCACGCGATAAGCATGTCATTGTGAACATGCTTCAACTTCACAAACACCACATTAGAACACTAAGCTTCAGCTGCTGTAGCCCCCAACATTGAAATTGACAACAGCCTGAAAAGAAAATGTCTGTCTCTTCAACAATTCCAGATGGAAAACAAAACCAAAACAGCAAAAAAAAAAACCAAAAAAAAAAAAACCAACCAAAAACGTGCACCAAAAAAAAAGTAAAAGAAAAACAAAGAAATATATTTTTTTCAAATCCCCCATGGGGGGTGCCGAGGGCCTGTCATTATTACATAACATCCCCACTTTTTCTTCTTCTTTTTTTTTTTTTTTAAGAAACTCTGTGCTAGGAATTCCCTCTTTTCTATCACACTTTTTTGGGGGGGTCTCTGCCTTCTTCCATGTCTTCTCCGATCCTCCTTCTTGTCACTTTTCTTGCCTTCTTGGTCTGACATTCTCCTGCCATTTGTCACACCTAGAGAGACTTGAAGAAAAGATAACAAGAATTCTCTCCAACGCCCATGTCGGATGCGTTGACCCTGACCTGTTAGGCGGTTTAACGGCAGTGCAACACGCAGCTTCCCTCATATGACAGACAACAATAGTTGCTGTCTAAACTTTCGACGACGACGATGTCGACCAACGACGACGACGATGTCGACCACAACGACGACACGACGACGACGACGACGACGACGACGACGAAGAAGAGAAGGAAGAAGAAGAAGAAGAAGAAGAAGAAGAAGAAGAAGAAGAAGAAGAAGAAGAAGAAGAAGAAGAATTAGAAGAAGAAGAAGAAGAAGAAGAAGAAAAGAAGAAGAGAAGAAAAAGAAGAAGAACAAGAAGAACAAGAAGAACAAGAAAACAAGAAGAACAAGAAGAACAAGAACAAGAACAAGAACAAGAAGAACAAAAGAACAAGAAGAACAAAAGAACAAAAGAACAAGAACAAGAAAACAAGACAAGAACAAGAACAAGAAGAACAAGAACAAGAACAAGAACAACAAAACAATAACAACAACAAGAAAAAGAGAGAAAAAAAACAATATCCCGAAAAGACACAAGTCATTGAGGTTCTATTGATAGTGATCATAAAATCTTTAGGCTATGTTGACCTAGCTGTCTGGGCGGGGATGGGGAGGGAGGGAGGGGGAGGGAGGGGAGGGAGGGGGAGATGGATGGAGGGAGGGAGGGATTCAGGAGGACCCTAATGCTATGGAACGGATGCTTCGAATACCAACCAAAGACCGGCGGGGTCCTGTATGAATATATGAATACAGACAGACAGGGCATGTTGGCAGGCCCACTGGCGGACAGAAAAGCAAATTCACGGACGGACGGACGGACGGACGGACGGGGTCGGATAGTGGTGTGTGTGTGTATGTGTTGTGTGTGTGTGTGTGTGTGTGTGTGTGTGTGTGTGTGTGTGTGTGTGTGTGTGTGTTGTGTGTGTTTTGTGTGTTGTTTGTGGTGTGTGTGTGTGTTGTGTGTGTGTGTGTGTTGTGGTGTGTGTTGTGGTGTGTTTGTGTGTGTGTGTGTGTGAGTGGAGTGTGGGTGTGTGTGTGGTGTAGTGTGTGTAAGTGTGGTGTGTGTGAGTGATGGAGTGTGTGGTGTGGAGTGGGGGTGTGAGTGTGTTTGTAGTGCATGTGTGTGTATGGAGGAGGAAGAAGAGAAGATAGAGAAGAGAAAGAGAGGAAAGAGGAGAGAGAGAGAGAGAGAAGAAGAGAACAGAGACAGAAGACAGAGACAGAGACCAGAGACAGAGACAAGACAGTAAGACAGAACAGACGGACAGACAGAGACAGAGAAGAGAGAAAAAAAGAGTCAGAGACAGAGAGAGACAGACGGAACAAGACTAGACAGACGGGACAGACAGACAGACAGACGGACAGACGGACAGAAAGAGAAAAACACAGAGAGAGGAGACAGCAAGACGAGAGAGCATAGACTGACACGAGCACGAGAGAGAGAGAGCGTGTGTGTTGCGTGCGTG
>CM060329.1:10945476-10950476 GCA_030674155.1 Stramonita haemastoma
CTCCTCTCCACCACCACCCTTCCGTCCTCAGCAAGTTGTCTCCAGACTCTGGCAAAGAGGCGGTGTCTTCTGGTCTGTCTCCTCCTCTGGGGTCTTCTGCTCTTTGCAGCAGCGGTGTGACACCACTGCCTCTGTCGGGTCCCGCTCTCTTACTCAACGCTGTCACCTCCACGGCTTTGCAGCTGGAGGCGGCTGCCGGGGCCAAGAACGAACTGGTGAAGAAAGCTACGGGTCATCAGGGAGACGGCGCCCAGCGAGGGTTAGGGCTAGGGGTAGGGTTGGGGGTAGGGCTTGGGGTGGGGGTAGGGGTGGAGGCCCCTCATTCCTTCCTGCACACGTTGGGGTTGGACCTCAGCCACGCTAGTAGCTATAGCGCCGCCTGGTGGAGCAAGTACATGCCCTGGATGGGGATGGGGTTGGTAGGGGGTGGCGGGGTTGGCGGTGGGGGTGGGGGCGGTAGCTCGGACGGGGAGGGTCCTGCCTTGCCCATGGTGTGCTACCTGTGCGGGGAGCTCTTCTCCAACAGGGACTCCCTGGCCATGCATGTGCTCTTCCACACGCGGGACATGCCCTCGGCCCTCACCGAGTCCGCCCACCAAGGGTCCTGCTGGAAAAAACCGCGCTCCGTCCCCCCCTCCTCCTCCCTCCCCACCGCCGCCTCCTCCTCCTCCTCTTCCTCCCCCCATGCTAGCATCCTCACCCCTACCTCCAACCCCAACGCTCTCTTTCTGGGCCATGCCGCGGCGCTGAGACAACTACAGCAGCAACAGCAGCAGCAGCGGAGCAGTCACTTCAACGGTATCAACAACAACACAACAACACCAGCAGTAACAACATCAACAGTGGCAGTAGCATCATCCCCAGCAGCAGTTCCGAAGACCTCAGGCAGGGGTCTCTCAGCCCCACAGAGGCTGTGGTGGCGTCAGCAGCAGCTGCAGCCGTAGCCGCCATCACGCCGCCTCATACCCACACCTCCCTGGGGAAATCTCTGGGTAGGTCTGAGGTTCCCGCCGCCTTCATGGGAAGAGACAAGGCAGGAGGGGCTGGACGTGACGGTCAGGACAGCGTGTTTCCCAGGAGAGGAGGAGGAGGAGGAGGTGGTGGCGGTTTCTTCAGCCTGGGCCCGGACCATACCGGGGCATCCTCCATGGAAGTGGACCCCCTCCACCTCAGCCCCCCTCAGCGAGGGGCCTCAGCCCCCATCCCCACCTCCACCCCCACCTCCCCCCTCCTGCCACGGAGCAGCGCCACCACCCCTTTCCGCTCCTCCTCCTCCTCGGACTCCAAGGCGGCGGCGCTCGTGCATGCTCGGCCCTTGTCAGCAGATCACGTGGCTTTGCGTCATCATCACAGGCCCCCCCTCCTCCTCCTCCCTTCTTCCTTGAGTGACGCTGAGCGACGTCACAGCGGGGAGCACACTGCTGCTGCGTCATCAGGAGTGTGGCACTCCGACCTGAAAACCTCGCCCAAGCACGACAGTGGTGGGTGGCGCAATGGTTCCGACACCTCTCTGCAGCACAGCTCGGCTTTCAACGTCTACCGCCTGCAGCGCCTGAAAAAGCTTCGCCTGGCCAAAAGCGCCTACAGACGACCCGGCGCCCGCGGGCGGCCTCCTATGACCATCTTCGGAACCGCCAGCCGACGATCTTTGGGCGGCCACGCTTCTGCACTGACCCCGAGTCTCCCTGCTCCTTCCCCAGACCCTCCCTCCCCTACCGTTGTTGTTCCCCTCTCCCCTGCTCTTCCCTCGTCGTCGTCGTCGTCCTCCTCCTCTTCCTCGGGAAGGTTCGGCAGTATGCTGCAGCTGCTGACGTCACAGGGTCACGTGGTGAGCGCGTGCAGTCATTGCGAGCTGCTGTTCGGGGACAAGACGTTGTACCAGCTCCACATGGGACTGCACAACGTCAACAACCCTTGGCAGTGCAACGCCTGTGGCTCCGTCTGCTCCAGTCGCCTGCACTTCGCTACGCACACTCTACACTACTGACTCTCCTCCTTACTAGGCTACTACAGTCATGCTATGACTATCTCACCTTGGCCTTTTTTTTCTGCCTGCCTGCCTGCCTGTCAGCCTGCCTATGGAGCTGCCTGTCTGCCTGCCTGCATGTATGCCTGCGTGACTGTTTGTCAGCCTGCCTGCCTGCATATTTGCATGCGTTTCTGCCTGCCTGCCTGAACGTCTGCCTGCCTGCATATATGCCTGTCTGCCTTTCTACCGGCCAGCTTGCTTGCATGCTTTCAGGACTGCTTGCCTGCCTACCTGCCTTATCGATCAATCAACCGATCAATCAATCAATCAATCAATCAATCAATCATCTTTATCTATCTATCTATCTATCTATCTATCTATCTATCTATCTATCTATCTATCTATCTATCTATCTATCTATCTATCTCTGTCTCTGTCTCTCTCTGTGTCTTTCTCTCTGTCTCCCTGTCTGTCTGTCTCTCTATCTATCTATTCATTTTTTGTTCTAATTATTTGTTTTATGGATCTGTTTGTTTAACTACTGTCTACTTGCTGCAGAATTCACTACAATTCACTATCTACTCGTTGCTCCTTCTACAAAATTCATCAGTGCTTGTGACAGAACTTTTTTCTTCTGTGCTTGGTTTGTTTCTTTATTTATTTGCTTGATTTCGCGTTTAATTTCTCCAAATTTGAACGCAGGCGCTGTTTTTGTGATCAAGAGAGAGAGAAAAGAGAGAAAGAAAGAGAGAGAGGGGAGGAGAGAGAGAGAGAGAGAGAGAGAGGAGAGAGAGAGAGAGAGAGAGAGAGAGGAGAGAGAGAGAGAGAGAGAGAGAGAGAGAGAGACAGAGAGAGGAAGAGACAGAGAGAGACAGAGAGAGACAGAGAGAGACAGAGAGAGACAGAGAGAGACAGAGACTTCATCAATGCAGAACCTTAAACAGCTACCACAGCCGCCTCTTTTGATGATTGAAGCAGGATTAAATTATGATGAACATGTGACACCTGAAAGCCTGCAATGAGCCTGAGAGCTATTGTGACTGCCTGACGAAAGGGCGACAACAGATGCGGAACTATTTTAAAATGCATGCATGCAATGGTGTTTCCCTGTGAATGCATTTTTACCGGTACCCTTTAGGTAACAGGTTTTGGGAGAATGATCCAAAGGAGATGGAGGGGGGGGGGGGGGGGGACGGGGAGAGGAGGAAGGCACAGAGAGATAAGTGGGTTTAAATTCCCAAAAGGAATATGAAAGTAGGGCTACGTGGTTAATTAATGTAAAGAAAAGACTTGAAAGAACTTTGGCGGTCAGGGTGACGTGAAAGACAAAACTTTTGAGTTAATCCCTTTCTGATCATTATTGCTTTGTCGCTGTCATCTGTGTATATTTTGTACCGTTTGCTTTGTTTGAAGATGGTGATTTTGATGAATGGTGATGTTGTTGAACATCTGCTGTGTTTTGGTGCGTGGAATAAAAGAACGTTATTTTCCCTTCATGGTGTTCCTGTCTGCTGATTATTGTTTGCCAGTGAGAAAAGAGATAAGATAAATGGTGTGATTCTGAGTGTTAATATTGCATTCCGTTGTACTTTATATTTTAGATGTTCAGGTAAAAGTTGAAGGGCAGAAAGAACATAGGCAGACCACCAACATCCTACATTGCCAACATCACTGAGATCAGTGGTCTGGGAGGGCTATTTTTTTATATTCTTTTATATCGAGGATAGTGGAATAAGCACTCTTGTGCTTTTTTACATCCAGTCCCCGTGTGTATGCAGTTTTGTAAATGTCATCTGTTCCCACCGGCACACGATGGCTTACTCTTACGAAAAACGGAACAGGATTTAACGTGTGCGCAAGATGTTCTAGGTGCGTTTGCACACGGGGCCTCGGTTTATAGTCTCATCCGAAGGACTTTGGGGGAGAGTGGAGTCAGCACTGATGCTAACTCCAGGAGAAAAATCTCCTCGAACGGGAATCGAACCCGGGTCGTCAAATTGCGAGCGCAATGTTCTGACCACTAGGCTATCCCGTCCCCGTAGAACTCAGCAGAGACAGAGAAAGATGGTGAACCCTGGTGGCATTACGAAGAACTCTTACCGATGACAGTGGCGGTGGAAACACTTTATTTGAGTAGGCTACATGACTGCAAGCATGAACTCACACGCACATACACACATGCGCGCGCGCATGCGCGTTCATACAGACGCACGCAAGCGCACAGAGACACTGACAAACATCTAGTGTGTGTGTGTGGCCATGTATATAATGTGTGCATGTATGTGTGTATGTATGTATGTATGTATGTATGTATGTATGTATGTATGTATGTATGTATGTATGTATGTTGTATGTATGTATGTAGTTGTCTGTTGTCTGTCTGTATGTCTGTATGTCTGTCTGTATGTCTGTAATATGTATGTATGTATGTATGTATGTATGTATGTATGTATGTATGTATGTATGTATGTATGTATGTATGTATGTATGTATGTATGTATGTATGTATGTATATATATATTTATATATGTATACATTTATGAATACACACACATAAATATATAAATAAAAGAAAGAAAAGTATCACAGTGTTTACAGCATATGTATATATTATATATATATTTGTGTATGTATGTATGTATGTATGTATGTATGTATGTATGTATGTATGTATGTATGTATGTATGTATGTATGTATGTATGTATGTATGTATGTATGGTATGTATGTATGTATGTATTATATTATATATTTTATATATATATATATATATATTATATATATATTGCGTGCTTGCACTGTGCATACACATGTCCCCTAAAAGCTAAGAACTACAGATCACATCATCCTAACTGCATGACTTTCTCTACAAAATAGTGGTTATATTGAACCCCCCCCCCCCCCCCCCGCCCCCGCTGCTAAAAACTACAGACATTAACACGTCACATAACTTATAACATCAAAAATAGAACAATAGGATAATTGAAAGAAAGAAGAGAAAAAACCCAGACATGGAGATAAGAGAGGTATAA
>CM060329.1:10955476-10963495 GCA_030674155.1 Stramonita haemastoma
AATCATGACCTGTGATAAACCCCAGGCACTGAAGTCATAATAAGGCAAGCATGAATAGTGTAGAAATAAAAGATAGCACATGCAAAAATGTCACCACTGGCAAACCTCAGAGCTCTGGCTGAAGGATGAAAAAAACAACAACAACCAAAGAAAAACAAACCCAGTAAGCACACGATTTAACAAAAAAGGAGAACAGCATATAAAGGAGAAAAGGTAAAACAAACAATAAAAGAGAAAGGACAGGAAAACTTGTGGGAAGTGAGGTGGTCAAACTGTATAGCCAAACCCTCACCATTACGCATGTTCCCCTCCAACCAAGCTCAACCTGAATATTTCTCCACACAACCCCTCCCACACACCCCCTTCCACCTAGCTAGCTGTGGTGAATTATTGATGGACGTTACCTCTCTCCTCTCTTTCTCTGCCCATGAATAATGAATGGAGTCAGCAGCTCTGTGGCCACTGTGCTGTACTGCAGGAAACAAGATCTCCTTTCCGTTGGAGCTTTCTTCACTGCACTGTCCTCAGCTTGTTGGAGGGATGTTATAGCCAAGGAGTTAAGATCGTTTGACTTTAATCTCATGGGTTCATCATGTCACGCATGGGTTTGAATCTTAGCGGTGGTCTCTGATAATTTGAGGAATTTTATGCTCTTGTATGTCAACTTAAAGTGCCAATCTGCCAGAAGTGCCTAAACTCCTTTCATGTATCTTCTTCTTTTCTCATGACGGGATGGTCGTGGAGGAGACATGAGAGACGATTCTGCAGCCAGCGTCGCCATCCAGCCCTGTCCTCCGCCTTCCGAATTGAGTGTTGGATGTCCAGGTGGGTCCACTCCTTGATGTTATCCATCCAGCTTTCATGTATATGCAAATGCAAAAGATGAACTATTGCACGTTAAAGATACTGTAATTCATATCAGCGTTTGGTGGGTTACAGAAACAGGAACATAATCCAATATACAACAGGTAGAACATTAAGCCACTCTGGGGTTGGAATAATTATGTCGGTTGAGGCCATCAGGCAGACTTGCAGATTAAAAAAAAAATTATACCACTTTTTGTCATAGCAGATTTCTCTGCATGAAATTTGGGCTGCTCTCCCTAGGAAGAGCGCGTTGACACACGTGCATCGCCACCCATTATTTTTTTTCTTTTTGTCTGTCTGCAACTGTATTTGTTTCCCTATCAGAGTGGTACTTTTCTACAGAATTTTGCCAGGGACAACGCTCTTGTGGCCGTGGGTTTTTAAATTATTTTTTTTACATGCACTGAATAATGAGCACTAGCACCCAGACCACCACCATGGTCTAAAGAATGGAGGAGGGAAGTTTGGGGCTCAAATCATTTAGAAGTACAGGAGAAGATGAGGCACTACATGTCTCCCCCAAGAAAGGAACTCAGAGAAGGGAGGAAGAGAGAGGTCAGCATACTGGAAGGACTTGCCTGTGTTAGGGGTACTCCCTCTGCCCACCCAACAATCAGCATGAAGGCATTAACTAAGGAAATAGTGCGGAAGTATCATCCTATGCCTTGAGGGCAGATATCAGCACAAACTCTCCTCCAACTGTGACTGTCTGATATACCCATACCTCTCTCTAGCATATCACCTCCCTTACAAACACAACACACACACCGCGCGCGCGCGCGCGCGCGTGCGCGCGCGCACATGCACACACATATACACACACAAACACACCACCACCACAAACACACATAAATGCACACACACAAATACACACACACATATGATGAAACTTAAAATAAACACACACGCACACGCACACGGACACACATACATTACACATACACACACACTGACTCTAACACCAACACACACACACACACACATGTTAAAAGTACATATTGCATGGCATTGAAAAACGAGACACAGAGCAACACCGAGAGAGACTGACAAAGAAAGAGAGACTTTGAGAGAGAGAGAGAGAGGAGAGAGAGAGAGAGAGAGAGAGAGAGAGGAGAGAGAGAGAGAGGAGAGAGAGAGAGAGAGAAGAGAGAGAGAGAGAGACAGACAGACAGCAGACAGACAGACAGAGACAGAGACAGACAGAGACAGACAGAGACAGACAGAGACAGACAGAGAGAAAGACAGAAAGACAGAGACAGAGAAGAAGGGACAAGACAGAGAGACAGAGACAGAGACAGAGACAGAGAGAGAAAGAGAGAGAAAGAGAGAGACAGAGACAGAGAAACAGAGAGAGTTCAACTTTAAATTATTTAATGTTCATGTCATCAGACTCTAACATTGAGAGAGAGAGAGAGAGAGAGAGAGAGGAGAGAGAGAGAGAGAGAGAGAGAGAGAGAGAGAGAGAGAGAGAGGAGAGAGAGAGAGAGAGAGAGAGAGAGAGAAACAGACATACAAACAGACATACAGAGAGGTTAAATAACAGAGACTGAGTAAGAGACAAACAGAGAAACAGATAGACAAGTTCAAACAGACAAGTAGAGAGTCAAACAGATAGAGACAGACAGACAGACAGACAGATAGACAGACACAAACACTCTCTCTCCATCTCACACACACACACACTTACACACAAACACACACACGCACACAAACACACACACATACGCGCGACAAACACACACACACACCGCAACACACACACAAACACACCACACACACACACAACACACACAACACACAACACACACACACACAAAACACATACAAATACAAACACACCACACACAAACACACACACACACAACATACACACACATCAACACACCAACACATACAACACATACACACACAAACAAACAACAACACAAACACACACATACACACAAAAACAACAACAAACACAACACACATACACACACACACAAACACACAACACACACAACACACACACACACACACACACACACACACACACACACACACACACACACACACACACACACACACAACACATTATACACAGGGGAAAAGAAGGGAGATAAATAATGAACAAAGCCCATCGACCTCTGTACTTTTCAGCTGACCATCTCTCCATCAATTATGAATGATGCCACTTTCACCCCCCCCACCACCACCACCACCGCCATCACTACCATCACCCCCACCACCCCTACCATCACTACTATTACCATCACATCTACCAACAATTGCCACATCACAAACCCCATGAACACAGTGACAGGCAGACAGCCATAGACAAGAACATAGTATAATAATTGTAATGTGTATTTGGTTTCAGTGTGTGTATTTGCACACAGGAGGAAAAAACTTCAAAAATGGAGAGAGAGAGAGAGAGAGAGAGAGAGAGAGAGAGAGAGAGAGAGGAGAGAGAGAGAGAGAGGAGAGAGAGAGAGAGAGAGGGGAGAGAGAGAGAGAGGAGGGAGGGAGGGGGAGGAGAGAGAGAGGGAGGGAGGAGAGAGAGAGGAGAGAGAGAGACAGACAGAGAGACAGAGATAGAGACAGGGAGAGAGAATAGAGAGAGAGAGGAGAGAGAGGGAGAGAGAGAATGAGAGAGAAGAGAGAGAGAGAGAGAAAAGAAGACAGACAGACAGCAGACAGACAGACAGACAGACAGACAGACGACCGACAGCAGGTGACAGAAAGAAAGAGACAGAGAGAGATGAATTTCTTATTTTGTTCGTTTCTTAAAGTTTTATTCTTTTGTTTCGAGGATAGTGGAATAAGCATTCATGTGCTTTTTTCTACATTCAGTCTCTGTGTGTATGCTTTTTTGTGAACTTTGTCTGTAGCCCACTCTGAAAGTGGAACAGGTTTTATATATGTGCTCAAGATGTTCTGCATGCATTCGCTCATGGGACCTTGGTTTTTATCTCAATCAGAGGACTTTTAAGGGAGTGGAGTCGGCACTCATGTTAATTTCAGGGGTAATGAATGAATGAATGAATGAATGAATGAATGATATGAATGAATGAATGAATGAATGGATGGATGAAGGATCTCATTATATGGAGATAAAATACTTAGGTTGAGAGGAGAGAGAGAGAGAGGAGATAGAGAGACAGAGGAAGAGAGACAGAGAAACAGAAGAGAGACACACACAGATGGAGGGAGATCAAGGAGAGGGAGGGAGGAGGGGGAGAGAGAGAGAGAGAGAGAGAGAGAGAGAGAGAGAGAGAGAGAGAGAGAGAGAGAGAGAGAGAGAGAGAGAGAGAGAGAAGAGAAGAGAGAGAGAGAGAGAGAGAAGAGACGAGACAGAGACGAGACAGAGACAGAGACAGAGACAGAAGACAGAAGACAGAAGACAGAGAGAAGACAGAGAGAGAGAGAGACAGAGAAGAAGAGAGAGAAGAGAGGAAAAAAAAATAAGGAAGAGAATGACAACACTGTAAACAAACAAACACTCTTTAACACATGCTCCCATTCAACCAAGCTGAACCTGAATATTTCTCCACACAACCCCTGCCACATCCCATCTGCCACCCCCACCTCCCCCCCCCCCCCCCATTCCACGCACCTCTGGTGAATTATTGATGGACGTTACCTCTCTCCTCTCTTTCTCTGCCCATGAATAATGAATGCAGTCAGCAGCTCTGTGGCCACTGTGCTGTACTGCAGGAAACAAGATCTCCTTTCTGCTGGAGCTTTCTCACTGCACTGTCCTCAGCAGCTTGTTAAGAAAGACTTGGCCTACTGGGGTTTACTTCTTGTTCACTTAAGGCTCAGGACTGTAATGTTCTTTATGTCATTGATTTCTTTTTTTGTGTGAGAGAGAGAGAGAGGAGAGAGAGAGGGGGGGGGGGAGGGAGGGGAGAGAGAGAAAGGGGGGGGGGGAGGAGAGAGAGACGAGAGAGAGTGAGGGTGAGAGGGAGAGAGGAGGAGAGAGACAGAGGAGACAGAGAGAGTGAATGAGAGAGACAGAGACAGAGAGAGAGGAGGACAGAGACAGAGACAGAGAGTGAAGTGTGTGGTTTGGTGTGCTAGATTGATTAGGTTGTATCTTGTATTATTTGATGTGAAAGTTTGTTATTTTTGTAACATTGTGCATTTAGTTAAATGGCTAAACACTATAAATATTACTGTTTTTGTCGCTCTCTTTTCTAATGACATTTCTGGTCCAGATGCTTATCAGTCTAGACCAATCAGTGTGGGTTGTGCATAGTTAATCCAAAGTTCATAACTGACATATCTGTGCAATTTCACTCCAATATCATCATCATCATCATCATCATCATCATCATTCATCATCATCATCATCATCATCATCATCATCATCATCATCATCATCATCATCATCATCATCATCATCATCATCATCATCGTCATCTTTAATAGCTTTATAACCACAATCGGTACTTTTATCACTGAAAATGGTAAGATCCAGTTTTCAGTTGAATGGGGACTGGATGGAACAAAAAAAAGCATGCAAGAGCTTATTCCATTATCCTTAAAATATCAAAAAAAAACAAACAACACATAAACAGGCATAGTTTCTCCTCAGAAAGACTTGCAGAAGGAACAGAAAACTCAAGCTGAAAGAGAAAATCCCCTCAAACAGACATCTTACTGTAGGCTCAAACCTGTAAGCTGAGTTACTACCAGATTACATGTTCATTTTACACCACTTTATGTCACAGCAGATTTCTCCACGTGAAATTCGGGCTGCTCTCCCTGGGCAGATGCAGGTGCAGCGCCACCCATTTTTTCCTTTTTTTTCTTTTTCCTGTCTGCAACTGTATTTGTTTCCCTATCAGAGTGGCTTTTTTTTCTAAGAATTTTGCCAGGGACAGCCCTCTTGTTGTCGTGCTTTCTTTTGCGTGCGTTAAATAATGATGTACAACACATGAGACCTCAATTTATCATCGCATTCGAAAGACTAGCACCCCAGACCACCACTCATGGTCTAATGGATGGGGGAAAAGTTTTGGACCCAAGGGATTCAAACACAGCACACTTGACCCAGACTTTTCACTTCTAGGCAGGCATATTATCTCTAAACCACCGATCCACCATGTTGATAGCCCTGACCACTTGGCCAGTCTGTCGTTCCATCACATTTTTTTTATTTATTCTTTTATATCGAGGATAATGGAATAAGCAATCATGTGCTTTTTTTACATCCAGTCTCCGTGTATATGCAGTTTTGTAAATCTTGTCATCTGTTCCCAACGGCACACGATGGCCTACTCTTACGAAAAGCATTGACCACTGTGCTGCTTTGCCCATCTCAAGCAAATACAGATAGAAAGAGACACAGACTGACAGACAGACAGACAGACAGTTGGCTAGAAAGAGACAGCAACAGAGAGAGAGAGAGAGAGAGAGAGAGAGGAGAGAGAGAGAGAGAGAGAGGAGAGAGAGGAGAGAGAGAGAGAGGAGAGAGAGAGAGAGAGAAGAGAGAGAGAGAGAGAGAGAGAGAGAGAGAGAGAGAGAGAGAGAGAGAGAGAGAGAGAGAGAGAGAGAGAGAGAGAGGAGAGAGAGAGAGAGAGAGAGAGAGAGAGCAGGATGATAAATAATAAACAAGGCCCATCGACCTGGCTCTCTCTTGCTACAGCTTCAACTGACCCGCTGGACATCAAATATGTATGATACCCCCATTACTACCACCCCACCCTCCACCCCCCACCATCACCGCCAGAGCCACTATCTCCTTTATCATGAGCATTATCACCATTACCATTATCATTCTGCTCTGAATCCTTCAATATTTAATTCTTGAAGGGCTCCATGCACGTTCTCATCTCCTTCCTACTGTATGAGCAGCCGAAAGCTTTACCTTTTGTCTTTTCTGCTCAATATGTATTTCTTGACGTTCTATAGTATTGCTTTAGCATTAATCGTCTATTTGTATGCACATTTGTGATCAACCTGGTTTCATATTTATTTTTGTTTAAATGTATTTGTGAATGTGGCTCTTTATGTCAATGATTGTTTCCGCTATTGGATTAGTTTTGAATTGAATGCATGATTTTGTATTCAGCATAGTTTCTTTTGTCTCAGTCTCTTCTTCACTTTTGTCTGTTTATCTATGCATTCATTCTTTTCTCATGAAGATAAGGGATGCTGTGGCCAAGTGGTTAAGCATTCAACTTCAATCCAATGGGTCCATGAAATCCTGGATTTGAATCTCTGTTGAATCTTGTAAATTAAGGGTCTCAAATTTTACGAGATCTGAGGTCTGCATCGTGTAGACCTGCCATTACCTTAAACTCCCTTTATTTATATTCACTTGCAAAAGATCGAATATGCATGTTAAAGATCCCATAATTCATGTCAGCATTCAGTGGGTTATGGAAACGTGAGGCTGCCTTCATGCTGGGTAACAGTGGTCGTGCATATATATTTGTTATATATATATATATATATATATATATATATATATATATTAATATATATATATATATATATATATATATATATATAATATATATAATATACATACACACATACACACACACACACCACACACACACACACACACACACACACACACACACACACACACACACACCACACACACACACACACACACACACACACAACACACACACACACACACACACGAATGTTTAAGTTCTCACCATTGATAAACCATGCAGGTCTAGCCAAGGAATGACAAAAATCAAAGATAAAGGAACTACAGTAAGAGAGAAACAGCATGATATTTGCAAACAAATATACAGGATTTGGGGAAAACTAGCAAAAAAAAGATGATTTAAGGCCAAGGGGAAGGGGAGGGGGGTGGGGTTGTACTCACATCCAAACCTTCCCCATAATTAACATTCCACATCAACCAAGCTCAACCTGAATATTTCTCCACACAACCCTCCCACCATCCCCCCCACCCCCCCTTCCACCCAGCTGTGGTGAATTATTGATGGACGTTACCTCTCTCCTCTCTTTCTCTGCCCATGAATAATGAATGCAGTCAGCAGCTCTGTGGCCACTGTGCTGTACTGCAGGAAACAAGATCTCCTTTCTGTGGAGCTTTCTTCACTGCACTGTCCTCAGCAGCTTGTTAAGAAAGACTTCCCTGCCTGCCTGCCTGCCTGCTTGCCTGCCTGCCTGATGATT
>CM060329.1:10978595-10981095 GCA_030674155.1 Stramonita haemastoma
GCGCACACGTTAAATCCTGTCCGCTTTTCGTAAGAGTAGGCCATCGTGTGCCGGTGGGAACAGATGACATTTATAAAACTGCATACACATGAAACTGGATGTAAAAATGCACAAGAGTGTTATCCCATTATCCTCGATATAAAAGAAATTTTTTTTTTAAAGTACCCAGCATGCGTCATATTGCCTGAAGACGGATGGGCCATGCCAGCACCACACCACGGTCAACTTCCCTAGGACACACACCCTGAAAAGTTCGATGCAATGCCCTTCTGATTCCTCAAGGAGCTTAAGTAAGAAGAAAGGGAGAGAGGAGAGAAGAAGAAGAAGAAGAAGAAGAAGAAGAAGAAGAAGAAGAAGAAGAAGAAGAAGAAGAAGAAGAAGAAGAAGAAGAAGAAGAAGAAGAAGAGAAGAAGAAGAATGTCAAGTAGTCCCAAAGCAGATGCATTTCCATAGCAGCAGCATTGTATCATCCTCATTCTCATCGATCATCATGCAATGAAAAAAGCTGCCTCGTTGTGTCTGTTGGAATGAATCATTATATATATATATATATCTATATATATATATATATATATATATATATATATATTATATATATTATTATATATTATATATATATATAATATATATATTTTTATATATATAGTCATTCATTCCAACGGACACAAATGGCCTACTCTTTCGATGGAAAAAAACGGGGTTTTACGTGTAGGGCAAGATGTTTTACATACGTTCGCACACCGGGACTCGGTTTACGAAAGACTCTCAGGGTACTGATGTTAACTCCAGGAAAAAAATCCCCTTTGGTAGCTTGAACCCAGGCCATCATAATTATCACGAGCTCAAAGCTCTAACCCACTAGGCTACTGCGCTCCCGGGTGGGTTTTTATTCTCTGAAAGATGGGTGTGTTTTAATATGTGCCATAAGATATTCTACGTGACTTCACACACGACATCCCCAGTGTGTATGATCTCACCCAAAAGTACTTCAAAGAGGACAACAGAATCCGAGCCAACAGAATCTGCAGTGGACAAATTCCATCAAAAAACCAATTCAGCAGAGACTGAAACTCACACCCTCTGTACCATAGGATCCCGAGTTCAGCACACTAGGCCATCCCCTCCCTTCAGTCTATCTCCAAGATTGGAACAAAGGACTACATTATCATAGCATCACCAGTTCAACACTTAAACCACTAGGCCAGCCCCACCCTTCATTCTATCTCCAAGATTGGAACAAAGAACTATATTTAGCATCGCTGGTACCTTTCAACGCGCGACGCGACAACAAAGGGAAATAATCACAAGTTAGTGTTTATTACGAGGCGAAAGTCGCCTTACCTCACGCTCCAACCCCCAACTCAATCATGGTGTTTACGGCCGCGCCGACCACAGAGGCCATGTCAGGACTGTCACCTGGTTCTGTGATAAAACGCAGATTAAAGCTGGGTAGCTGTGTACAGATTAATACGCCAAGAGATATTGCTGTAACAATGGCAACGTTACGTAGTGTGTAGGCATCCTGGAACTAGAAGAAAACAAAAAAAAACAAATCAGTAGCTACCAGAATAGGAAAAATCAGGGAACAACAACAACAACAAGAAAAGAGATCTACAGGCCACAATCTAGTGTTTAGTTTCAGGGTCAGGTAGTGCCTTTTTTTCTAAAAAAAATTTTTTCGAAAATCTGTTGACGATTTAAACTACATTTTTAGAGAGAGAGAGAGAGAGAGAGGAGAGAGAGAGGAGAGGAGAGAGAGAGAGAGAGAGAGAGAGAGAGAGAGAGAGAGAGAGAGAGAGAGAATGGTGGCTTGTTTTCATCCAGCCCTCTGTCAAAAAAACCCCAAGTAATCAATCAACCAATCGTTCAATTAAACATAAAGCTATGAAATGTCAAAAGCAAGTGAATCAATCAACCAATCGGGAAACAGCAACACTTGAAACATGCATAAACCAACAGAACGGAGGTGGTTACATACACAGGACAGACACCAGAGAGAGAGAAAGAGAGATTGAGTTTGAGGAGAGAGAGAGAGAGGAGAGAAGAGAGAGAGAGAGGGAGAGAGAAGACACAACAGACACAGACAGACAGACAGACAGACAGAGAGAAGAGAAGAGAGAGGAGAGCAGAAGACAGCAGACAGACAGACAGAGAGACAGAGACAGACGACAGAGAGAGACAGAGAGGACGAGGAGAGAGGAGAGGGGGGGGACAGAGAGACGAGAGAGAAGAGACAGAGAAGACAGAGACAGAGAGAAGGAGAGAAGAGAGTGGACCATGTGATTTTTTAGGGTAAATGAAATTGACCGACACGGAGCAGTCGGGAGAAAAACGAAAAGAATCCTCCTCTGAAAGCTGCTTTTGTTCCTACACCCATGACCATGAGTATATATCCTATGGCTCAGAGTCTAACAGACAACAACGCACTGTTGTTGTTGTTGTTTGTTGTTTGTTGTTGTTGTTAAGCGTTCTCCAGCTAAAGCACCCTTAGGAGTCACCC
>CM060329.1:11006095-11016095 GCA_030674155.1 Stramonita haemastoma
ATTTATCTGTCTCGGCAACCAAACTCCAATCTTACATACGCACCCCACACAACACATACATACACACACACATACATACATAACACACACCACACACACACTAAACACACACACACCCCCTACACACACACACAAAACAACACACACACATACAACACACACCCAACCCCCCTCAACACACACACACACACACACACACACACACACACACACACACACACACCACACACACACGCGCCCCACCACCACACACACACACGAAGGTATCAGATGTTTCAAAGGGAACAAACAGAGCTTTCTGATACAGGCACGGAGTCCATTCGATACTGCTCTTAAGCTGAACGTTTCCTTGCCTCATATAAATCCTGACAGCTTAAAAACAACATTTTCACACACACAACAACACAAAACACAAACAAACACAACCCCACATGACAACCCACCAACCACATGAACCTGTGGGAAGTAAGGTTGAGGGGTGGGGGGGGGTTGAAGCAAAAACAGAAGAGCTGGAAGGAATAAAAATAAAAAGTGAGAAGTTAAAATCTAGAAAAAAAAAAGAAGAAAGAAAAAAGAAAAGAGAAATAAATAAGGTAAAGTAAAAACAGAATAAATCACGAATAGAAAAACCCTTCAAGTTTAGTTTTCCTTTAAAAAAAAAAAAAAAAGAACTATTCTAAGGCTGAATATTTTCTTTGTGTTTACTTAGAATTTTCTTTTTGTTTATTAAAATGATTATGTATTGTTAATACACGCAAAGAAGAAGAGGAGAGAAAGATGAGGGAAAGAGTAGAAGGAAGAGAGGAGAGGAGGAGAGAAAAAAGGAAAGAAGAAGAAGGAAGAAGAAGAAGAGAAGAAAGAGGAAGAGAAGAAGAAAGAAGAGAGAAGAAAGGAGAAGAAGAAGAAGAAGAGAAGAGAAGAAGAAGAAAGAAAGAAGAAACAACAAAAACAACCGAACAAGAAGCAAGGAGAACAAGAACAAGAACAAGAACAAGAATACGGTGTGCTTGTGCTATCTTTTATCATCAAAAACCCATTTCACACGTGCAACATAACAATGTAAAGCAAACAAACAAATAACAGTGATTAAAAAAAAACAACACATCATCACCCCAACGTTTAACAAGTTTCACATCAGCACAACAGATTGTGGTAATGAATGACACTCGCGGTGTGCACAGTCACAAGTCTGAATCAGTGAGTTTGGGATTATCACAGATAGAATTCATTCCTTCTGATGCCACCTCCACAGTTTTCTGCGTGACTTCTTTGCTCTTGAACTCTCTTGGTTTGGCCTTGACCTGTTGGATGCTGTTGATTTGCCCTTTGTCCTTGAACAACTTGGGGACCTGTTTTGTCCTTGACTTGTCCTCTGATGTTTAGTAACTTTTCCCAGTCCCATTTTATCGTAGACCTTGCAAATTTTGCGCACAGGATTTTCCACACTACAAACTTTCATCTTGTTGCTAGTAGAATTCTTGTTTTTTTGTCAAACATGCAAATCAAATCAAAAAGAAGAAGTGCCCACCCCCCCAAAAAAAAAACAACCCAGCGGATTCCAAAAACAAAAATTGCCGAATGTCTGTATCCAAAAAAAAGACAAAACTGGAGATTGATGATAGACTAACAATAGCCGCAGAGCAATAGTGCAGTGTTAGTAGTCCCGATGGTGAAAAAAATCCTCTCCAAGAAGAATCCATTTTGATTGTCAGAAATCACTCCCTCTTAGGACAAAAATCCATGACTACGTTTCACAAATCCCCCATAAAAGACATAATCTTGTCCACGGTTGGAAACACTACTAGTCGCCCCAACAGCTCTGTTCTTCACACACAAAGGTAAGGTAAAGGTCAAGGTGCCCCATAACCTAAGGGGTAGGTGAGCGAGGCATCAGAGACCTCAGCTTCTCTAGGGGGCCAGCATATTGAGGGCGGGCCCTCTCCTCTCCTCTTGCTGTTTACCTTCCCTGAGACCCTGAAGAGGGCAGGTACCCATTAAAATTCTCAGTAAACTGTCAGAGAATTTGAGTTTCAAATACAACACCCTGGCACCATCAGCCTCTCCAGATGTTTTGTCTGAACTTACACACAGCTAGACACCTTGTGACCAAAAAGTGCGGATGATTTCCCTCACAAACACATTTTGTTCGACACCCGGGTTCGCTGTTGATTTTCTTTTTTCACCTTCATAATCATTCTGTCCATATTGAAACCTTTACTCCGCACTGATTGATGATGAGTTCTTGACACACACACACACAACACACACCGACTCCTTCAGGGTAAAATTTCCAAACTTGAGATCGGTAAGAATTCCAGGGTTGTTTTTTTGTCACTTTGAACTGGCAGCACCAGAAATCTAGGGGATCATGTTCCTGCTCCTCATTTCTCAGTTATTGGCGACTGATGCTGTAATCAGTATTAGCGAGTATTAGCAAACACGGCACAACACATCCAAGTGTACATTCCTTCACAAGCGTGATTCTGTCAGCCCTTAGGATGTGACAACATATTCGGCGGTCCATTCATTTCCATTTACTGGTCACTGATTCACACAGAGCCTACACATCATATACTGCTGCCTTTTTTTTTCGTTGCTTGTAGAAGTATGGCTGACTCTGAAGACGAAGTATGGGAGCACCTACCACCAACACTAGAGAGAACTAAAACACACAATGAAGCCCACACCAGATCATAGGGGACGTCAGCTAAGGAGGCACCAGATCATGAGGACGTCAGCTAAGGAGCACCAGTCATGAGACGTCAGCTAAGGAGGCACCAGATCATGAAGACGTCAGCTAAGGAGACACCAGATCATAGAGACGTCAGCTAAGGAGGCACCAGATCATGAAGACGTCAGCTAAGGAGGCACCAGATCATAGAGACGTCCTAGACACAGACATAAGACGTCACAAGAGGCACCAGATCAAATCAGCTAAGAGCACCAGATCAAGAGACACTAAGACACCAGATCATGAAGACGTCAGCTAAGGAGACACCAGTCATAACTCACTAAGAGGACAGTCATAGCTCAGTAAAAATTCACCAGATCACGCGTGGAGACGTCATATAAGAAGTCACCATATCACGGAAAGACGTCATATAAAAAGTCACTAGATCACGGAGACGTCAGCTAAATCAGACACCAGATCAACTGACCAACTGCAGCTGTAGACCCGTCAGATGATCAGGGAGCATACTCCGCAGTACCCACCACACAAGCCACGAATGATCTGCCCATCCTGCAACAGTAGACGACGACAACAACAAAATAATGCTTGTTTACTCTAACACTTCACTTTCCTGACTGTTTCAATTCTGTCCAAAATAAAGAAAGAAATAAAAAGTCTGCTAGGGAGTCGCTAAAGGTAGAAAGGTAAAAAGGTGTCCCATAACCGAGGCGCGCAAACATGTATCACTGGATTTTTTCTGTCTGTCTGTCTGTCTGTCTGTCTGTCTGTCTGTCTGTCTGTCTGTCTGTCTGTCTGTCTGTCTGTCTTCTCTCTCTCTCTCTCTCTCTCTCTCTCTCTCTCTCTCTCTCTCTCTCTCTCTCTCTCTCTCTCTGTGCGTGCGTGCGTGCGTGCGTGCGTGCGTGCGTGCGTGCATGCGCACGTGCCTGTGTGCGTGCGTATGTGCATGCGTGTGTCTGTCTGGCTGGCTGTGCTGGCTGCCTGTCTGTCTGTGTGTTTCTTTGTTGCTTTATGTTAGGGTTTTTATAAAAATTAAAATCGATCAGTAGTATGAACAGTACTTCAGTGAATCAAATAATCTGAACACAATTTCTTTTAAAAGCAGTATCAAATCAAACGAAAGTGCCCCAAAAGAAATGTTTCCCCTTAGGTAGGCCTAACATTGGTCCAAATCCATTTCTATTCCGTCCTTCGGATGACATCAAAAAGCCAGTTTGCGAGTGTGAACACATACACAACATGTCACATCGCACGCACGCACGCACGCACGCACGCACGCAACACCACGCACGCACGCGCACACACACACACACGTTGATAAAAATCCCGTTCATCTTTCATTTAAAAAAAAAAAGCAAGCTATTATCGATGGAAATGGATAACCCAAACATAGCCGACATGTTAACGACCTGAAATCTTTATAGAGATGGGCTTTGCTGAATTCATGACAACAACCATAATAAATGAATATTTTTTATAGCGTTGAATCAGCTTGCAGATTCATCTTGAATAATGACAAACTGCCTATTAAAAAAACAAGTACAACTAACAAAAAAAACCAAAAATAAAAACCAATGCAGTGCCACACCCACCCCCTTCCCTTCAACCAGCTTCTCACAAAGTGAAGGCAAAATATCCAATCAAATCAAGAGTAAGACGCAAGATAGAAACTGTTGTGGATCGGTGGTCTAGAGGTAACGCGCCTTGCCTAGACAGCGAAAAGTCCGGCTCGGAGTGTGCGGTAGTTCAAATCCCGTTTGGGCCCCAAACTTTTCCCACATCCATTACATCATGAGTGGTGGTCTGGGTGCTAGTCTTTCGGATGAGACGATAAACCGAGGTCCCGTGTGTTACATATCATTATTTAGCGCACGTAAAAGAACCTACTGCAACAAGACGGTTGCTCCTGGCAAAATTCTGTAGAAAAAAGCCACTCTGATAGGGAAACAAAATACAGTTGCAGACAGAAAAAAATAAAAAAAAATAATAATGGATAGGCGCTGCACTTGTGGCGACGCGCTCTTCCTGGGAAGAGCAGCCCGAATTTCACGCAGAGAAATTTGCTGTGACATAAAGTGGTATAAAATAAAAAAAATATTTAAATAAATAAATACATAAAATTAAGATGTGTGTCGTACACACAGGTGTAGAGGTGTGACAGTAGCTTTAGAGAACAAAACCACCCAGCAGAAAGCCACAGGACTCACCCTCAACCTCCAAATCTGCTGCGTGGCTTCGTTGCCCTGTAGCATCCAGGTAGTGTTGGTAGACACTATGAAGCCAGTGCCTGCCAGGTTGACGCTGAACTGACCCTGTTCAAAAACATGTCCAAAAAAACCAAGAAAACATCAAACATAGGAACTGAACAGTAATGGAGAACGAGTGCGGGTAACCAGTTACGGGTTAGCCTAGTGGTCAGAACATTATATACCCGGGTTTCGATTCCAGTTGGAGGGGATTTTTCCCCTATCTGTCTGTCTGTCTGTCTGTCTGTCTATCTATCTATCTATCTATCTATCTATCTATATCCATCCATCCATCCATCCATCCATTTATCCATCCATCTATCTATGTCAGACTATCGATCGATCGATCTGTCTGTCTGTCTGTCTGTCTGTCTGTCTGTCTGTCTGTCTGTCTGTCTATCTATCTATCTATCTGTCTGTTATTATATATATATATATATAATATATATATATATTATATATATATATATATATATATATATATATATATATACTCTATCTGTCCCATAGTCTGGCGACCGTGGAGGCACCCTCCAAAGACTTGACAACCAGTTCCCTCCATTCCTCTCTCTGTTTTGCCTCTGTCAGGGTTTTGTTGTTGAGTTCTAGGCCTGTCCATTCGCTGATGTTGTCCTCCCATCTCTTCCTTGGTCTGCCTCTTTTTCTCCCTCCTTGGACAGTGCCTTGCAGTATTGTTTTTGCAAGTCCTTTTTATCTCGTGACATGCCCATGCCATTTAAGTTTATGCTTCTTTACGATTGTTAGAAGGTTTCCGTAGGGACCAATGCTTTGCTGGATTCTGTTATGCACGTCTTCATTGCTTATTAATTTGGTCTGTGCAGGAGAAGCCAAGGAGTCTCTGGAAGCATCTCATCTCTACCGCCTGAACTATTCTCTCCATGGATAACATAAAAAGGTAAAGGTGTCCTATAACCTTTGAAGTCGTAGGGGAGCGAGGCATCAGAGACCCCAGCTTCTCTAGGGGCCATGATGTTGAGGGCGGCGCCCATCTCCTCTCCCTCGCTGCTGTATCTTCCCTGACCCTAAAGAGGGCAGGTACCCATATACAGCTGGGTGAACTGGGGAAACTGTACTGGAGCCAAGGTGCGCAAACGGTTACCCATCCAATTGGTAACCACGCCGGATGGTGCTTAACACTGGCTGGGGGAGAGCGAGCGCTCTGACCACTGAGTTATCCCGTCCCCCATGGATAACATGCATGCATAAATTGAGAGCAATAACAAGGGGATGGATTATGGTATCCTCACAACAATATATTTCACTCATAATTCAGTTTGGCAAGCTAATAAGCGCAATCAAATCAGTGTAGCATCAAGGTAATGCTTTCGAAACATCATTTTGAAATGAAAACAATGCAGACCTTTAACGCTACTTTACGTTGGTTGAAATCATGTTCATCATAGTTATTATAGAAAAACAAGATAAAAGAAAAGAGAAAAAGTGTTTGAGGTTGATTTGTTGTCGTTTTGTTTTTTGTTTTCTTGCTGTGGAGATAAAAGTTGTTCCTCTGAGAGTTGATTTAATCTGTACATGTGTGTCTTCTCTCTTTCTGTCTCTCTCTCGGTTTCTCTTTTTGTCTGTTTCTTCTGGCCTAGTCTCTCTCTGTATGTTTCGCTCTGTCTCTGAATATATGTGTCTCTCTGTCTGTCTGTCTGTCTCTGTCTATTTGTTTGCTCTGTCTGTCTGTCTGTCCGTCCGTCCCTCCCTCCCTCCCTCCCTCCCTCCCTCCCTCTCTCTCTCTCTCTCTCTCTCTCTCTCCCTCCCTCCCTCCCTCCCTCTCCGCCCCCTCTCTCTCTTCTCTCTCTCTCTGTCTGTCTGTCTCTGTCTCTGTCTCCCTCTCTCTCTCTCTCACTCTCTCACACACACACACACACACACACACACACACACACACATACACACACACACATCCCCCCTCTCTCCCTCTTCCCCCCTCCCCCCCCACCTCTTTCCCCACCTAACCTACTTCCTTTCTAACCTACAAAAGCACACAGTCACACAACAGAAAGATAGGAGAACACTGCTAATCCCTATTACATTCTAGGTTTTGTGTTGTAAACACTTCAGAGTCCTTTTAGGAATGCATATCTATATATCAGGGGTGGGATAGCTCAGTGGTCAGAGCGCTCGCTTTCCCCCAGTCAAGTTAAGCAGCCTCGAGCGTGGTTACCAGTTGGATGGGTGACCGTTTGCGCGCCTTGGCTTCAGTACAGTACCCCCCAGTTCACCCAGCTGTAAAATAATATTATGGGTACCTGCCCTCTTCAGGGTCAAGGAAGGTAAAGCAAGGAGGGAGAGGAGATGGGCGCCGCCCTCAACATGCTGGCCCCTAGAGAAGCTGAGGTCTCTGACGCCTCGCTCCCCTACGACAACACAGGTGATGGGACTCCATTACCTTTACCTTTATATATGTGTATATATATATATACATATATATTTATATATATATATACATATCACATGACAGTATAAGCTAGTGGCTGGATATCTAACCACAATTCTGGCCAGCACTATTGATTCCCCCCTCCCTCCCTCCCCAACTCCCACCCCTACCCCCCTCAACTTTATCTTTATGTAGGTTTTTTTGCACAAAATCTTTTTCTTCCATTTTCTGATTCTGCTTGAGCCTAACTTTATTCTGTTTTGTTTCTTTTTATTTTAATCTTTTATTTCGAGGATAATGGAATAAGCACTCGTGTGCCTTATTCAACGTACAGTCCCCGTGTGTATGTTGCTTTGTAAATTTTGTCATCCGTTCCAACCGGTACAAAATGGCCTACTCTTTCGAGAAGCGGAACGGGTTTTAACGTGTGTGCAAGATGTTCTACGTGCGTTCGCACACGGGACCTCGGTTTATAGTCTCATCCGAAGGACTTTGTGTTTTGGGGTGGGGGGGGGGGGTTTTGGGGGGTGGAGTCGCCACTGATGTTATCCCTAGAGGAAAAATCCTCTTGAAAGAGATTCGTGAGATTCAAACCCGTGTCAGCAGTTCACGAGCGCAATGCGCATCACTCTAACCACCAAGGCTATCCCTTTCCCCCTTGAACTTTCAGAAATGGAGATTCTGTTTCCTTTCTATATCAGCATCAGAGAGAAAAAATGGTTGTGGTTTTTGTCGAAATTCTAAAAACGTCGGCAATGAATTTTTTTCAAAATAGTTTTTTACCTTTTACGTGTGCTTGGAAACAAGCAATTTATTGACAGCACGATTACACGATACCTTTGTCCGTTGGTTCGTTTGTTTTTCTGTGTCTGTCTGTCTAAATTGTCTGTCTGTTTCTCTGTCTGTCTGTCTGTCTGTCTGTCTATCTGTCAGTCTGTCTGTCTGCTTGTCTTTCGGCTTGTCTTTCTAACCGTCTCTTTGTCTTTGTGTCTGTCTGTCTGTTTTGTCTGATTGTTTTTCTGTCTGTATGTCTGCTTCTGTCTTTCAAACTCTGTCTCTCTGTCTCTGTCCATGCCTGTCTGTCTGTCTGTCTGTCTGTCTGTCTATCTGTCTATCTCGCTCTATCTGTCTGTCTGTCTGTCTGTCTGTCTGTCTGTCTGTCTGTCTGTCTGTCTCTGTCTGTCTCTCTCTCTCTCTCTCTCTCTCCTCTCCTCTCTCTCTCTCTCTCTCTCTCTCTCTCTCTCTCCTCTCCTCTCTCTCTCTCTCTCTCTCCTCTCTCTCTCTCCCCCTCTCACTCTCTCACACACACACATACATTGGGGTTTTTTTTAATGAGCTTGTAAGTATGGTGTGGTGGTTGGGGGGTGATTGTGGTGGTGGTGGTGGTGATGGTGAAAGAGAGAGAGAGAGGGGGAGAGAGAGAGAGAGACAGAGAGACAGAGACAGAGAGACAGAGACAGACAGACAGACAGACAGAAGGAAGAGAGAGAGAGGAGAGAGGAGAGAGAGAGAGAGAGAGAGAGAGAGAGAGAGAGAGAGAGAGAGAGAGAGAGAGAGAGAGAGAGAGAGAGAGAGAGAGAGAGAGAGAACCGATGTACTGACACGACCAATACCCGCTACATTAAAGGATTATGTGGTTAACATTTCCCAGCCTATTTCACAATGTTTATACTGCTAAGCTTTTAAGTGCGCGCACACAAGAATGCCGAAGCGCAACACATGTACACATACGCGCCCCAGTAAACGCATTTACACATCATACACACTCGCGCGCGCGCGACTCACCCTTCATCCAACACCCACCCACCTACACACTAACACATACACACACGCATACACACACATCATACGCACACACGTGCACGCGAGCGCGCGCGCACGCACGCACAAACACACACACACACGACAAGGACAAACACATACACATACACACACATACCCCCCCCCACACACACACACACACGCGCGCGCGCGCATCTATAGATACACCCAAACCACCAACGCTACCCACCAAAAACCCACCACCACCCACACAACACACCCACACCCACACCACACACCACACACACACACACACACACCACACACACACATCCCCACCACCACCACCACCACCACCACAAGTACCCCCACCCCCACCCCCACACACACACCTTACCACCCACCCATCCCTCCACCCTTACCCCTCCACCTCCCACTCCCCTCCCCCAACTACCCCCCCCCCCCCCCCCCGCCCCCCAAACTTGTTTTCAGCTCCCATGAGCCCGAACCGCCCCGCGTTTTGTCAGCAGCCATATTCTCTCAGATGATAATTGAAACTGCTCAATAATTCAGCCCCCCCCTCTGCCAAACGCTCTTGCAAAATGTAGCTCGCCCAGGCCTTGGGAGAGTATAAGCTTTTAGTCACCCCCCCCCCCCCCCGAACCCCCCAACCCCCCCCCCAACCCACCTCCACCCCCCTCTCCCCCTCCCTCCAACCCCCCCTACCCCCCCCCCTCCCATCCTCCTCCACCTTCCCAGCTCTCTAACTGCTCCCACACCCCTCCTCCTCCTCCTTCCCCCCCCCCTGCTTCCTCCCTCCCCCCTCCACCCTCCACCCCCCCCCCCCACCCCACACACACACACCCTCTTCATCTTTCAAACAACAGTGACAAACGGACC
>CM060329.1:11028595-11031095 GCA_030674155.1 Stramonita haemastoma
TCTAGATCTATCTGTATGTGTGTCTGTCTACCTCTCTATCTGCCTGTCAGTCTGTCGGTTGGCCTGCCTGTCTGTATCTGTTTGTCTGTCTGCATCCCTGTCTGTCTGCCTGTCTATGTGTTGTCTGTCTGTCGGTCGGTCGGTCTGTCCGTCTTTCTGTCTGTCTGTCCGTCTGCTTGCCTGTCCGTCTTTCTGTCTGTCTGTCCGTCTGCTTGCCTGTCTGTCTGTTTGTCTGTCTATCTGTTGATCTTTCTGCCGGTCTATCTGTCCGTCTACCTTTCTGCCTGTCTGTACTGTATGTATGTATGTTGTATGTATGTATGTGTGTATGTGTGTTGTGTGTATGTATGTATGTATGTATGTATGTTGTATGTATGTATGTATGTATGTATGTCTTGTTTATCTGTGTCCGCCTGCCTGTCGGTCTACCTGTCCGTCTCTACCTGTCTGTCTACCTGTCCGTCTCTGTTTGTTGGTCTACCTGTCTGTCTGTCTGCGTCCGTCGTCTGTCTGTCTCTCTGTTCTGTTTGTCTGTCTGTTTGTCCATCTGTCTGTCTGTGTGTCTGACCTCAGACCACTGTCCAACTTTCCAGACGAAATGAGCGCAGGCTTTTCGCTGACAGGGCCGCTCGGTTTTGGGTTGCGAGAGGGCGGGACACAGTGCAGGGGACACAACCTCCTTCTGTCTGTTCCGGCACACGATCTCACGAGTTTTCACCCCTTCCCCACACGTGGCTGAGCACTGAAAAAAAAAAGGGGACAAAATCAAATGCAATGGTCGGTGTTGATTTTTTTTTGTTTTGTTTTTACAGTTGGTTAGTTTGATGTTTTGTTTGTTGTTGTTGTTGTTATAGTTTTTTTAACAACAGCCTGAAGTTCTGAAGAAAGAGAAGAAGAGTGATAGACAGACAGCGCCTTACCTTGCTTTGCCTTGCCTTGCCTCTCTCTCTCTCTCTCTCTCTCTCTCTCTCTCTCTCTCTCTTCTCTCTCTCTCTCTCTCTCTCTCTCTCTCTCTCTCTCTCTCTCTCTCTCTCAAAAGAACCAAACAAAATGATGACGAAGAAAGATCGTTATTTGCAAATTAAGTTGTTTTGTAGAATATAATCAGAAGGAAGAAAGAATTACCTAAGTGTTGAGACAGGAGTCTGGTTCATAGAACAAACAATTCCTTCCATGTGACAGAAGTAGCCATGAAGTATGAAATATTTTCTTCTTGTTTTGTTTGTACCCAGAATATGGATTCTGATAACACTATGGCCGTGAAAATTAAGCAAAGTGAATTTGATCTGCCTCTAAGAATTGTTAACGTACACCGAAAATGCATGAAAACGGATCAAATGTTGATTACTGTGTATTATGTACTGCTTTATGATTATCGTGATGCTTTCCCCAATCTATTCTCCATTGTATAGTGGCCCAAGGCCGATGTGCTATTAAAACAAGTTCAGTGTTCAGTGTTCAGTGTCAGTGTCTCTCTCTCTCTCTCTCTCTCTCTCTCCTCTCTCTCTCTCTCTCTCTCTCTCTCTCTCTCTCTCTGTATGTATGTATGTATGTATGTATGTATGTATGTATGTATGTATGTATGTATGTATGTATGTATGTATGTATGTATGTATGTATGTATGTATGTATGTATGTATGATTATGTATGTATGTATGTATGTATGTATGTATGTATGTATGTATGTATGTAGTGTATGTGCGTGCGCGTGCGTGCGTGCCTGTGCTGTCTGTCTGTCTGTCTGTCTGTCATAACCTACCCTGCTCCATCGGCCTTTCTTCCACTTGGGACACTGGCCGGCAGCACAGCGTTTGGTGTTGCGGGGTTTGCGCCCTTTGCACAGGTCATAGCTCACAGAGTTGTTGCCCCTGTCCATGCACATGATCTCCCTTTGCTGTTGACCCCGCCCGCAGGTCACCGAGCACTGACGTCATAAAGGGTTTGGAGGTTGAGGTTGAGAGAGATTCTTAGCCAACCAGTAATTAGATAATTGAGTAATTGAACAAGTAAAATGAATGAAGTGTGTGAATTATTCTGCACCTTTTCTTTTTCTTTGACCATCTTTTAAAAAAAAAAAAAAAAAAAAAAAAAAAAAAAAAACCTATACCCAAATACTATTCATCTCATATGAATAAAATCAATGGAAAAAAAAATTAAATAGATAAATGAATAAATAAATAACCCTAATATGATTACTTACAGAGGACCAATAAAACTCTATATAGATAAATAAATAGATAGATGAATAAATAAGATAAGTACTCCTGATAGGATTACTTAATATAAATAAATAGATAGATAAATAAACGAATAAGTACTCCTGATAGGATTACTTAAGGAGGACCAATAAAACTCTATCCAAATACATAAATAAATAAATAAATAAATAAATGAATGAATAAATAAATAGATAAATAAATAAATAAATACCCCTTATGGGATTACTTACGAAGAACAAATAAAACTCAATATAAATGAATAAATAAATCAATCAATAAA
>CM060329.1:11041095-11056095 GCA_030674155.1 Stramonita haemastoma
GCACCGTACCACACCACACCACACCATATCTTTTAGCTTTGTTATCTGGCAATAGTTTCAGATATTTCTTTAATTTTTCGTGGTTTTTTGGGGGGTCTAAAATCACATGTGAATAGACGTTAAACTGAAGTTATCACATACGTACGTACGTACGTACGTACGTACGTACGTATGTACCTACCTACCTACCTACCTACCTACCTACCTACCTACAAACCTACAAACCTACAAACATACATACATACATACATACATACATACATACATACATACATACATACATACATACATACATACAGAATGTGCGCACGTACGTATGTATATAGGTAGGTGTGCACACATCCATCCATCCACTCACTTGCCCACCTACCTATCCCTCCACAAATCCACCAACCCACATATTCAAAAATCCATCCACCCATCCAATCTGTACTGTTAAAAAAGTATGGGGGAGGGAGGGTGCTATAAAAAAAAAATCCCCAACCGCACTAAGCATTAGGAAATAGGATAGCCTGGTGGTCAGAGTGATGCGTTCATGATCTGCTGACCCAGGTTCGAATCTCGTTCAAGAGGATTTTTCCTCTGGAGTTAACATCAGTGCCGACTCCACTTCCCCCAAAACAAAAGTCCTTCGGATAAGACTATACACTAAGGTCACGTTTGCGAAGGCACGCAGAACTTTTGCGCAAACGTTAAAACCTGTTCCGCTGTTCGGAAAAGTAGGCCAGCGTGTGCCGGTGTGGACGGATGAAAAAATATTGACAAAACTGCATACACACGGGAACTGGATTTATTAAAAAAAAAAATTTAAAAAAAGCACGTGAGTGCTTATTCCACCCTCCACTTACCCCAATCCAGTCCCCGGTCACCCAGGCCGGGCAAGGCTGCGTGTTACAGGCCAGTGACGTCACTCTGGTGCTGACGTCACACTCGCTGTCCGGTAACTCTTGTCCTTCCTCGTCCACGCACTGAGCTCTTCTCTCCCTTGTTCCTGCGCCGCAGCTGACTGAGCACTGCAGGAGAGAAAGAGATTGTGTATTTATTATTTTATGTTTTTTAATCTTATTTTATCTTTTTTAAAATTCTATTTTATTTTATATTTTATTTTTATGTTACAGGCCAAGACAGTCTTACAGGAAACAGTAAGGGGAGGGAGACGAAGAGGCAGACAGAGGAAACGATGGGAAGACAACATCAGAGAGTGGACAGGCCTTGGGTGGAACGATCTACTACGGAGGGTGGAGGACCGTGGGGAGTGGAGGAAGCTGGTTACAAAATCTTCAGTTTTGCCCCCACGGTCCACGGGACTACGGAACAGGTGAAGGTGAAGGTGAATGTTACAGCAGATTTCTCCGTGGGGGTTAGGGTTCCGGTCTGTGTGGTGAATGTTGATGTATTGTATTGTATTGTATGCCACTTTATGTCACAGCATATTTCTCTGCGTGAAATTCGGGCTGCTCTTCCCCCGGAGAGAGCGTGTCGCCTCAAGAGCAGCGCCACCCATTATTTTTTTCATTTTCCTATCTGCAACTGTTATTTGTTTCCCCTATCAGAGTGCGGGGGGGAGGGGGGTTTCTACAGAATTTTTGCCAGGGACAACCCTCTTATTGCCGTGGGTTCTTTCACGTGCGCTCAATAATGGTACGTAACACACGGGACCTCAGTTTATCGTCTCATCCGAAAGACCAGAATCCAGACCACCACTCATGGTCTAATGGATGAGGGAAAAGTTTTGGGGCCCAAACGGGATTCGAACCACCGCACACTCCGACCCGGACTTTTCGTTTTCTAGGCAGGCGTGTTAGCTCTAGATCACCGATCCACCCAAATACGTAATTGAGGGCATGATGGTGGTGTGGTGTGGTCTAGTGGTTAGGGGTTAGAGCCATGCATTCTTGATCTGACAGTAACTTGGGGGTGTGGGTTCAGGCCTATGCTGAGGTTCCACTGCCAACTTCCACCACTAGCACCATTACCACCACACCAACGTCACCAACCACGATCCCCACCGCTACCACCTCCACCACTGTCACCACCACCACCACCACCACCACCTCCACCACCGTCACCATTACTACCACCACTTTCACCGACCACTATCACCCCCATCCTAAACCCCGCCACCAGCACCACTGTCACAAACCCCAATCCTCACTACGATCCCCATCACCACACCACCACCACCACCAACCAACCAACCCACTCATCCCACCACATCACCAACATCCCCTCCACCACCACCACCACCACCACCACCACCACCACCACCACCACCACCACCACCCCTACCCTCTTTCTCTCCCTACCTTATCACTCTCAACAACAAACAACAACACCAAAACACCAGCACTAAAAAGAATCGAACCTAAGCCCAAGGCGTGTAACACAACCCCACCACCACCACTACCACCACCCCCTTCTACCCCTACCCCACCCCACCCCACCCCTCTCAACAACAAACAACACCACCAAAACACCGGCACTAAAAAGAATCGAACCTAAGCCCAAGGCGTGTACCACAACCCCACCACCGCCACCACCACCCACCACCACCCCACCCTACCTCTACCCTACCCCACCACCTCTCTCGACAACAAAACACCCAAAACATCAGCACTAAAGACTCGAACCTGAGCCCAAAGTGTGTATCACAACCCCTCCACCACCACCACCACCACCACCACCACCCTACACCACCCTACACCCCCTACCTCTACCCTACCCCACCACACCTCTCTCAACAACAAACACCAAAACACCCCAAACACCAGCACTAAAGAATCGAACCTGAGCCCAAGGTGTGTACCACAACCCCTCCACCACCACCACCACACCACAACCCTTCCTCAACCCTACCCCACCACCCCTCTAAACAATTAACAAACAACCAACACCCCAAAACACCAGCACTAAAAAGAATCGAACCTGAGCCCCACAAGGAAAACCCACAACCATCACCACCACCACCACCACCACCACCACAACCCCTTCACCACCACCACCACCACCACACCACCACCCTCTACCTCATCCCTACCCCACCACCACACCACCTCTCAACAAACAAAACAGAACAACACAACCAAAAACAACGAACACCACTAAAACACCAGCACTAAAAAAAAAGAAGATTCGAACCTGAGCCCAAGGCGTGTAAGACCAGTAGGTAGGCAGACACTTGCCCGTGCAAGGCAAGAACTCGTCCGGTTTGGCCCCCAGGTGTCGGCGACACTCTCTGTCCTTGATGATCTGGGCCTGGGAGTAGCCGGTCTGCTTGATGCAGTGTACCAGCTGTCTCCTCATGCCCACCCCGCACCGCACTGGGCATTCTTCCTGACTGAACACTCGCCACCTAGGGTAGGGGGGGGGGGAGAGAGGGGGTATGGATGGGTGTCTCGTCAGTCATCTGTCTGTCTGTCTGTCTGTCTATCTGTCTGTCTATCTCTTTACCTATCCATCTATCTATGTATATATCTAACTATGTATCTATGATCTATGTATCTATGTATCTATGTATCTATCTATCTATTATCTATCTATCTGATCTATCTGATCTGTCTGTCTGTCTATCTGTCATCTCTATTTTTCTAACTATCTCTCTATCCATCTATCTATCTATTTATTCATCCATCCATCCATCCATCCATCCATCCATCCATCCATCCATCCATCCATCCATCTATCCATCCATCTATCTATCTATCTATCTATCTATTTATTCATCCATCCATCCATCCATCCATCCATCCATCCATCCATCCATCCATCCATCCATCTATCTATCTATCTATCTATCTATCTATCTATCTATCTATCTATCTATCTATCTATCTATCTATCTATCTATCCCTCTATCTTTCTGACTCTCTATCTATCCATGAGCGTGGTTACCACTTGAATGGGTGATCGTTTGTGTGCCTTGGCTTCAATACAGTCCCCCAGTTTACCCAGCAGTCAATGGGTACCTGTTTCAGTCCCCCAGTTTACCCAACTGTAAATGGGTACCTGCCCTCTTTAGGGTCAGGGAAGGTAAAGCAACGAGGAAGAGGAGATGGGTGCCGTCCTCAATAGTCTGGCCCCTGGAAAAGCTGAGGTCTCTGGTGCCTCACTCCCCTAAGACCTTCACCTTTAGAGCTATACAAATGGGATCCACATTCACATTGTATTGAATACCATTTTAAATCACGGCAGATTTCTCTGCGTGAAATTCGGGCAGCTCTTCCCGTGGGAGAGCACATCGCCAAAAGAGCGGCGGTCACCCATTGGTCACCCATTCTTTTTTCTTTTCATGTTTGCATGTTTATTTGCATATAACTACGTACTTATTTACTTTTTTACGTACTTACTTACTTACTCACTCACTCACTCACTCACTCACTCACTCACTCATTCACTCACTCATTCACTCACCCACTCATTCACAATGGGAACATATGACAAGATTTACAAAACTGCATGCACACGGGGACTGAATGTAAAAAGCTGCATGAGTGCTTATTCTATTATCCTCGATATAAAGGAATAAATGAACAAATGAATAAACACATTCACTCACTCACTCCCTCATTGACTCACACACTCACTCATTGACTCACTGACTGACCTTATTCCTTATAAACTCCTTTGCTTATCAAAATAAATTGATACGTGTTTAAAGTTTCCTTTCTCTTTTCTCACCTTTGAATAAGCCGTTTACTTCTGAAGAAACATGCTATAAACCAAAATGACTGTTTAGCCAATATGCAAGCGTTCGACCAGCTTAGGACTAATTTTCTGTTATATAATTATATCAAAATTTAATTTTTAAGCGAATGAAAATAATTTTACAAAATCCACAAAACTATTCTGTTTCAGACTCACTTGATAAAACAGTCCGTGTTGCAGGACTCCACGATACGAGGGGACTTCTTTTTGCCCTTACACCGCTTTGGGGACACGATGAGGTTGTCCCCCTCCCTCACACACAGGATACGGCGTTTTCTCTGCCCTGCAACACACACACACACACACACACACACACACACACACACACACACACACACACACACACACACACACACAACACAGAAGATATAGGTATAGATGTAGATAGATAGATAGATAGATAGATAGATAGATAGATAGATAGATAGATAGTAGTAGATAGATAGATAGATAGATGATAGATAGATAGATAGATAGATAGATAGATAGATAGATAAATAGATACGAACATAGATAATACTAATAATAAAACTAGACAATACAACACACACACAACCACGCACACATACACACACAACACACACACACACACAACACACACACACACACAAACACACACACACACACACACACATCTTCAACACACAACCAGTTCCGTGAACAAAATACAAACATCAAACAACACCAAACACCACACCACATTCAACACAAACAAGTTAAACCTATTACCCTTAGAATAAAGAAAACCATTGTGGAAGAAAGATGACAAGTAAAGAAACGAAAGACAAGATAAGTAAAGAAGAACCAGGAGAGAAGAAGAATAGAAAGAAAGACAGAAGAAGACGAACGAAGAAGAAAGAAAGAAAGAAAGAAAGAAAGAAAGAAAGAAAGAAAGAAAGAAAGAAGAAAGAAAGAAAGAAAGAAAAGAAAGAAAGAAAGAAAGAAAAGAAAAGAAAGAAAGAAGAAAGAAAGAAAGAAAGAAAGAAAGAAAGAAAGAAAGAAAGAAAGAAAGAAAAGAAAGAAAGAAAGAAAGAAAGAAAAAAAGAAAGAAAAAAAAGAAAGAAAGAAAGAAAGAAAGAAAGAAAAAGAAAGAAAGACAGAAAGAAAGAAAGAAAGAAAAAAAGAAAGAAAGAAAGGAAAGAAAGAAGGAAGAAAGAAAAAAGATAGAAAGAAAAAAAAAACGAAAGAAAGAGACAGAGAGAAAGAAAGGAAGCGAGGAAGGAAAAAATCAATCAATCAATAAATCAAAGAATGAATGAACGAATAAATAGAATAAAATAAAACAAAACCAGGACCAGACAGAGACAGGACCGCTCACCCCCACACAGCTGACTGCACTTTCTCCAGGGGCCCATGCTACTCCAGGAGAATCGAACTGTGTCTCCTGCAGAGATGATGTAGGAGAACGTGACGTTGGGGGGCACCAGCTGACCCACTGACAGCACCTGTAACGTCACCATGCACACACAACGTCACACATATGCATACGCAGAACATCTTGGGCACGCGTTAAATCCTGTTCCGCTTTTCGTGATAGAAGGCCTTTGTGGGCCGGTGGGAACAGATGACAATATTTACTCAACTGCATACACGTTTTCTCAGTAATGCCTTCTTAAATGCTGTCAATGAAAGATTGAATACATGAGATGAAGTGGGTTTTTTTTTTGTTAGTGTGTTTTGTTTCGATTTGGTTTTTTGACTGGTTTTGGGGGTTAATTTAGTTGACATGATAACCGATCCGGTTCCACTACGACTTTTACTGTTGTTGGTGGTGTTGCTGTTATTGTTGTTGTTGTTGTTGTTGTTATTGTTACTGTTGTTGGTGCTGCTGCTTCTGTTGTTGTTGCTGCAGCTGCTTCTTGTTGTTGTTGTTGCTGCTGCTGATATTGCTGCTGCAGCTGCTGCTGATGATGATGATAACGATAATGATAATGACGACGACGACGACGACGATGATGGTGATGGTGAAAAAGATGCTGCTGCTGCTGCTGCTGCTGCTGCTGCTGCTGCTGCTGATGATGATAAGATTGATGCTACTACTACTACTACTACTACTACTACTACTACTACTACTACTACTACTACTACTACTACTACTACTACTACCACCACTACCACTACCACTACTACTACTACTACTACTACTACTACTACTACTACTACTACTACTACTACTACCACTACCACTACTACTACCACTACCACCACTACCACTACCACCACTACTACCACTACCACTACCACTACCACTACTACCACTATCCCTAGTGCATAATAATAATTAATCATGCCCCTCTAAAATCAATAAACACTAACATATCAATAAAAAAAAGTAAATAATAATAATAAAAAACACAACCACCACCAACAAATGTACATACAGAAAAAGAAAGAAAGACTACAGACAGAAAGAAATACAGGCAGGCAGTCCCTCACAAAGACATTGACGGGCTCCCCCAGCATGTGGGAAGAGTTGATGTGCTCCACCCTGTGATCCGAGCCGCTGTACTCCAAGATGGCGCCCTTCACCTTCACCTTCCAACGCTCCGTCCGCACGATGAAGTCTCCGTTCAGGATGAACTTCTTCTCCCAGTTCTTCAGGGCTGAGGTGCGTGCAACAACCACCACCACCAACAACAACAATACTATGTGTAAATGTATCAGAAAAATAGGGGGGGGGGGAGGGAAAGGAAAAACACACGCGCGCGCGTGTGTGTGTGCGCGCACGCACGCACGCACGTACGCACGTACGCAGAGAGAGGGGGGGGGTGAAAGAAAGAAAGAGAAAGACAAAGACATGGACAGAGACAGAGCCACACTGAGACAGACAGACAGACAGACAGACAGACAGACAGACAGACAGACAGACACACACACACACACACACACACACACACACACACACACCACACACACACACACCATTGTGTGCCGGTGGGAAATAATATGACAATATTTACACAAAACTGCATACACACGGGGACTGGATGAAAAAAGCATATGAGTGCGTACTCCATTATCCTGGATATAAAAGAATAAAAATTAAAATTAAATTAAAAAAAAAAAATCAAATTAGATTAAAATATAAAAGAATAAAATAAAATAAAAATAAACACTCACTCACTCACTCACTCACAGAATGACACACAAACAGACGGAGAGCTGTAACCAGCTGCCTAAGGGCTGACTAACAGTCCATACTCACCCAGATAGTTGTCATCGAAGTGATAGTGGTTCTGGCCATATTGCCGAACATCCAACTGTGTGGCGCCTGCCGGAATGGTGGCGACGTGATTGTAGCCTGCAACGTCATCAAAGTCTCACTGACAGTCATACCTTTGACGTCACTACTGACACAGCATTATGGTCTTGATATTGGAGGGGACGGGATAGCTCAGTGCTCAGAGCACTGGCTTTTCCCAGGCTAATGTTTTGAGCAGAATTGAGCATGGTTACCAACTGGATGGGTGACTGTTTACATGCCTTGGCTTCAGTACAGTCCCCCAGTTCACCCAGCTATTAATGGGTGCCTGCCTTCTTTAGGGTCAGGGAATGGAAAGCAGCGATGGAGAAGAGATGGGCACCGCCCTCAATATGCTGGCCATTGGAGAAGTTGAAATCTCTGACACCTCGCTCCCCAACGACCCCATAGATTTATGGGACACCTTTACGGTATTCTTATAGTTATGAAAGAGCCATCACATTCTTGCTGACGTAGTCATATCTGTGACGTCACCTCTCACTGCTACAAATCGTCAGGAAAGAGACAAACGTAACGTCACAGTTTGAATACCTGCATCAATACAAAAAAAAAAAAAATGTCAAAGAAGTAGCAGAAGTATTGCGATATTGGTTATATTATTATTATTATTATTATTATTATTATTATTATTATTATTATTATTATTATTATTATTTTTTATTATTATTATTATTATTATTATTATTATTATCCAGACTACCCACGCCCATGTTAAGGCTGCAGCACAAAATTAGATTGGACACAAAAAACTGCCACCTAAGCCGACTAAAACACACACACACACAGTACACACACACACACACACACACACACACACACACACACACACACACACACACACACACACAGTCACACAGTCACACACACACACACAGTCACACACACACACACACACACACACACACACACACACACACACACACACACACACACACATACACACACTGCCAATCCCAATTGATTGTCCGACAAAACTCTAACACAAAACACCATACCACGATGCTCCAAACTACTTCAAATCACACCACACCAAACGCCACACAATTCCACAACACATTACACCAGACCACATCACACCAAAACACACCACATTATAATTCTTGCTCATTTCCTGCATCCCTCCACTATATGCACATGAGAACCGCGCGCAGCCCCTACTGTCAGTTCGTGCCTAGCCGAGCTACTGTCCAGACGTTTATCATATCGCCTCTCGCTGTGTCGGCAACGCCCATCACTATCAGGAATCTCAGCACTAGCTATAATAGTTTCTAGACCTTGCTTTTCTTGGTTTGCTTTATTTTGTGTATAACTTGGGGTTGTTGTTGTTTTTTGTAGTGCTTGTGAAATCTATTTTTTGTGGAAAAGTTTCTGGGGAAAAAAAAAAAAAAAAAAAAAAAAATGGAGACCCATTCTGTGGACTACACCAGTGACCAGGATTCGGTTATGGAGTCAGAATCCTATGAAGAACCACAAGCTGGCACCTCTGCTGAACCCTTGGTGGAAAGGGAGCCATCTCTCCGAGACATTTTTTCAATCATTCAGAACCTTTCCAAAAGAATGGACAATTTTGAAAGAAGTGCACCGCACACCAAGAAGAGGAAAATTAGCGCTGACGCTGATAAACCCCTCGCTGAGAATGAAGGGAAAAGGAAGAAGGCAGGTAGTGATTCAGAATTTGTCACCGACAGTGTTTCTGATAAGGCAGAGGAACTGGAAAAAGAGCTGATAGCAGATGCTACAGAGGAGGAGGATGACGATATTTTTGCTGAAATGGCATCATCTTTTGACGTTAATGAAGAAAAAGGACCACCGGTCTCAGGAAAATTGGCAAAGCTGCTTGAATCCAGATTTGGATCAAAACTTCCAGACAGAAAGCTGAGGGAAAAACTGACAAAGTACCCGATTCCCGAAAACTGCGCATACCTGGGCGTTCCCCGAACAAACCAGGAAGTTTTTTCTGTCCTCAAGCCCTTCACTAGAAAGACAGACATTCGGATGGCAAATACACAGAAAACACTGTCAAAAGCTGCCATAGCCATAACCCTCTGCACCGACCGACTTTTGAGGGTAAGAGATACCATCTCAGGGCAGGATGCCACTACAGTACGCAGTGAACTGACCGGATGCATAGCTCAACTTTCAGATGCCCTTGCCCTCACAGGTCACGCCAACCATGACCTGTCCCAGAAACGGAGAGACATGCACCGACCCTGCCTACCCCGTGAACTCTCTGGCATATGTGCACCGCAGGTTGCCATGACCCCAGATCTACTGTATGGCTCTGATTTTCACAAATGTCTAAAAGAAGTGCAAGAGTCCCAGAAACTCGGTCAGAACATGCGTGGTCAGCAAAAGAGGAGCACGTGGCAGCATAACAACAGTAGCTCTTTTTTAGGCCGGAAGCCGTGGAGGCAGGGGCAGGGGGGGAGTTCCTTCGGTCAAGCAAACAAAGTGTTTTGGAAGAAGGGTCAGAAAAACAGCCACCGGCAGTAACTCGATCTTTGACAGAACCGCCCCTCCCTTCTGGAAACAAGGTTAGTGAGTTTGAACTTTGCTTGCCTTCTTTGTGTGCTTATCTTGAAATGAAGCATGATAACTTTAAAGCAGGAAGCTTAAAGGAAAAGCTGTCGCACTGGAATGAACTAACTTCTGACCCTGATGTACTTGAAACAGTTGAAGGAATTAAAATCACCTTTGATGATTGCCCAGTAGACATAAAGCAAAGTTCGCAAAGGTTGTTTAGCAACCGTGAAAACTATGCTGTTGACTCTGAAATAAGAAACTTGTTGAAAAAAGGTGTGATAAAAGAGTCTTTACCTGAATCAGGACAAGTTGTCTCACCTATCTTTGTTAGGGAGAAAAAAGACGGATCATTTAGAATGATTTTAAATCTGAAAGCTCTGAACAAAAATGTGGAATATAAGAAATTTAAGATGGAAACAATATATACAGCTTTGGATCTAGTTACACAAAATTGCTTTTTCGCATCAATTGATCTGAGAGATGCGTATTACGTCATAGCAGTAGAGGAGACTTTTCGGAAATATCTGAAATTCAGATGGAGAGAAAAACTGTACTGTTTTCAGGCAGCTGCTATGGGACTCAGTCCGATTCCCAGAAAATTCACAAAACTCATGAAACCTGTCCTAGCACGCTTACATGATATGGGTCACCTGATCACTTCATTCATTGATGACAGTTTGATTGTGGGAGAGACTGAAACAGAAGTTGTACAGTGTGTGGTAGACACGATACAATTATTAGACTCCCTAGGTTTCTATGTACATGAAAAGAAATCACAGTTCATGCCTGTGCAAGAAATCACCTACCTGGGTTTCAAAATAAACTCAACAGACATGACAGTCACACTGACAGATGAACGGAAACAAAAACTGCTGTGTGCATGCATTCTATTATTCAGTCAGGAAAGTACAACTGTAAGATCTCTGGCATCTTGTATTGGACTAATGGTTTCTTGTTTTCTTGCTGTGCCATTGGGTCCTTTGTACTACAGAGCACTTGAACAAGATAAGTGTTCCGCACTTAAACTAAGCAAGGGGAACTGGGAAAAGCCTGCTGTGTTATCAGCTGAAGGGAAGACAGAGCTAGAATGGTGGATTAATAACATAGACAAGCAAAAGGCTCCCATTCAGAGATCAGACCCCACCATTACTATGAAGACAGACAGTTCACGTACAGGATGGGGTGCATGGGTAGTTGATACCAAATCACAAACACAAGGCATGTGGAGTGAGAAAGACAAAGAAGGACACATAAATGCTTTGGAGCTATTAGCTGTCTTTTTTGGTCTCAAGTCTTTGTTGCATGACCAACGTAATGTTCACATAAGAATTATGACTGATAACACAAGCACTGTTGGTTGTATTAACAACATGGGTTCGAACAGATCTAAACATCTGAATGATGTATCTCAGCAAATCTGGCATTGGTGTGAAAGCAGAAACATATGGCTCAGTGCTGCTCACATTCCTGGTGTTGAGAATGTTGAAGCTGACAGTCTGTCTAGACAGATCCACATTGACACAGAATGGAAACTGGATTCAATGCTACTTTCTGAGGCTATGAATATTCTTGATATAAAACCTGTCATTGACTTGTTTGCCTCTAGATTAAATTTTCAGTTTTCCAGATATGTGTCTTTCTTGCCTGACCCAGGAGCATGTGCTATTGATGCATTTAGCATGTATTGGGGAAATGAGACTGTTTATTGTTTTCCACCTTTCAGCATTATACCCCGGGTCCTGGCAAAGATAAAGAAAGACAAAGCAAGAGGGGTTATAGTAGCGCCAACCTGGAAAAATCAGCCCTTTTGGCCAGCACTGATGAAAATTCTCACAGCCAGACCTGTCCTCTTGTCAGCCAGAAACACTCTTCTGACACAACCAAGTCAAAAGGAGACAAAACACCCACTGAGGAAAAGCCTGACGCTGCTAGTCTGCAAAGTGTCAGGGATAGATTCAGAACACAAGGCTTTTCTGAGGAGACTACCAGTATTCTCATGTCCTCATGGCGACCCGCAACAAAACAGATGTATGATGTGTACATACGAAAGTGGGAGAGGTACGCGTGTGAGCAACAAGTGGATTCAGTTTCACCGCCTCTAGCCACAGCTGTAAATTTTCTGGCATCGCTGTTGAAAGAGGGATATTCTTATAGCGCTGTGGGCACCGCTCGTTCTGCGCTAAGTTGTTTTCTCTGCAACTATGAAGGGGCAACGTTTGGTCAACACGAACTTGTAAAAAGATTTATGAAGGGTGTGTTCGAAAGAAAACCACCACTACCAAAGTATCACCACACTTGGGATGTAAACATTGTGCTAAAAATGTTAGAAACGTGGGTTCCAGTGCAAAACCTGACGTTCAAGGAACTGACAATGAAACTTGTGATGTTAATTGCCCTTCTGTCGGGTCAGAGGTGTCAAACTATTGCTGCTTTGGACATCGACAATATGCTACTTTCAAGGGAAAAGTGTGTTTTTTATGTAAATAGATTATTAAAACAGTCAAGAAGAGGAGCCCATCAATCACCTATTGAACTCATGGCTTTTGTGGAAAAAGAGGCTTTGTGTGTAGTTCACACTTTGAAAGAATACCTGAGACGGAGCAAAGAACTGAGGGCTCAGAATGCTACCCGACATTTGTTTATCACTCTCCAAGCACCGCACCGAGGGGCCACTAGCGATACCATCGCGCGCTGGCTGAAGTGGACGATGGAGAGGGCAGGCATAGACATTACACGCTTCACGGCACAGAGTACGAGGTCAGCCAGTACTTCCGCTGCTAAACTTGCAGACGCTCCAATAAACATCATCATGAAAGCAGCTGGATGGACAAATGTTTCCACGTTTGCTAAGTTTTATAATAAGAAGACGGGGCCAACACTGACCATGGGCCAATCCATCATGGAGCGTTTCCTACAACATAAATAAGGTAGGACAGTTTCTTGTTTACATGTGGTGGATGTGTTTGTCTCGAGAACACTGTGGCTCTAAAATCTCATGTGCATATAGTGGAGGGATGCAGGAAATGAGCAAGAATTAAATACAACAAAGCGAGACTTACCTAGTAAGGTGAAGCTGGTTGTAAATTCTTGCGAATTTATTGTAGACCGGAACGGAGTGCACATGCCCACCCCTAAAATGGTCTGCATGCATACCATGCAAGTAAAATGAAATGCATACCATGCAAATGAAACAAATACCACTTTGTGGAACTTTGATCTAGAACTGACAACAGTGTTCTGCACACCGTGCATCAGTAAGACATCCCACCCTTTCAAAATGATAATAATGATAACAATGTTTATAAAATATTTAGTGTTCCTGTTATAGTATGACACAGTGTTCTCTCGAGGCTCTAAAAACTGACAGTAGGGGCTGCGCGCGGTTCTCATGTGCACTCCGTTCCGGTCTACAATAAATTCGCAAGAATTTACAACCAGCTTCACCTTACTAGGTAAGTCTCGCTTTGTTGTATTTAATTATGTAGCACATGACACAATACATCACACCTCTCAACTGCACACCATACCAGACTTCACCATACCACATCACATCACATCACACCAAACCATTCCACATCACATCACACAACAACACACTTCACCATTCCACACCACAGAACAACCACACATGATACAAGATGACACATCACGCCTCTCAACACCACACCACACCACCCCACCCCACCCCACATCACACCACATCTCACCACACCACACCACACCACACACCACACCATACCACACCATACCACACCACACCACACCACATCACACCACATCTCACCACACCACACCACACCACACCACACCACACTCCAACCACACTCCAACCCCAACCTCAACCCCACCCCCAATAATAGCACTAACCATAAACGGCGTTGTTAAAAGTTCCGGTGACAGAGCGACAGGAGGAGTTGTCTCCCCCACAGACTCCACAGCGATCCCTCTTCATCTTGGATCCCAGCTTGTTGTCACATCCCGCCCTCTGTGACACAGGGGATTGGGGGGGGGGAGAGGGGAAGGGGGAGGGGGGAGAGAGAGGGTGGGGGGAGAGGGGGGAACATTAACAAGGTTGTAGAGGCAAGTAATTGTACAGGGAGTCTATGGGGACAGGATAACTAAGTGGTCAGAGCGCTCGCTTTCCCCCAGTCGAGTTAAGCAGCGTCGAGCGTGGTTACCAGTTGGATGGGTGACAGTTTGTGCGCCTTGGCTTCAGTACAGTCCCCCCCCCCCAGTTCACCCGTATGTAAATGGTTACCTGCCCTCTTTATGGTCTGGGGAGGTAAAGCAGCGAGGGAGAGGAGATGAGCGCCGCCCTCAACATACTGGCCCCCTAGAGAAGCTGAGGTCTCTGATGCCTTGCTCCCCTACGAGGTTCCCTAGGTTATGGAACACCTTTACCCTTTATTCAATACTTTTTTTTACCTATGGGGACAGTAGTGCCTTCAGCGCCTGGGCTTTATATTTTATCCAAGTTCTTGATTTAAACCACTGACGCTTTGACTACTTTT
>CM060329.1:11066095-11069012 GCA_030674155.1 Stramonita haemastoma
CAGCTAATGCCACACACTATCCATCCATCCATCCCATAATGTTCCTGACAACGGGAGCTACAACTCTATCTGTGCAGTTAATGTCATGTGATATACCATCCATCCCATAATGTTTCTGAGATCCTCAACCACATCTTCTTCTATTCAGCTAATGCTACACGTTATCCACCCATCCATCCATCCCATAATATTTCTGAGATCCTTCACCCCATCTTCATCTAAGAAGCTAATATCATGTCACATACCATCCATCCATCCATCCCATAATGTTTCTGATACCCCTCATCCACCTCTTTACATATACAGTTAACACTTAGCTACAGTAATTTTTAATGATAACGAGAGAAACAAAAAAGATACATAACAAGGAAGTGCTTTTACTTTTAGCTCTCATTTTTGAAAAGTGGATCCAGAAGGCAAAAAGAACAAAACAGACAAGGAGGAGGTGACGGGAAGAAAAGGAGCAAAGCAGAAAAAAAGAGAGGGATAGAAAAGAGGAAATTTTCAGCACAAAATTTGTCAGTGGGAATGTTATTTATTCTTACAGGACCGTGACATTCCTTCAAGGGGAGAGATAATCATTGAAACATATAGAGAACTCTGCACACAGTGACCAACACACAACACACACACACACACACACACACACACACACACACACACACACACACACACACACACACACACACACATACACACATACCCCACCCCACCCCCCCACCCCCCCACCCACACATACATACACATACATACACAACACACGCACACGTGTGTACATACACACACACACACCCACCACACCCCTCACCCCCACACACAACACACACACACATACACACATGTAAAAAAGCACACGAGTGCTTATTCCATTATCATCGATATAAAAGAATAAATAAATCAATCAATCAATAAATCAATAAATAAATCATAAAATAAATAGATACCACTTACCAAGAACATACACACACACACCACCACCCCCCACACACTACTACTACACTAGGGACACAACTACAAGGACAGTGGAGTGCACAGACTGACCATGTAAGGACAAAGACCGTAGCCAGGACCGAAGACGAATTCGCACTGCTGGTCAGCGCTGTACAGCAACCCAGGCCGCGTGTACTGCTTGACCTTGTTGCTCCAGGTCATGACCTTGACCTTGTCCCGGAGACACTCCGCCAGACCTGCACTGCACCACCACCACACCCCTGTCACTATGGCACCTGACACTGTGCCTCCTGTCGCTATGGCACCTGTCGCTATGGCACCTGTCACAATGGCACCTGTCACTGTGCCTCCTGTCGCTGTGGCACCTGTTGCTATGGCACCTGTCACTGTGCCTCCTGTCACTATTGCACCTGTCGCTATGGCACCTGTCAGTATGGCACCTGTCGCTGCGCTTGTTACTACATCTGTCACTGCACCTGTCATTGCTGCACCTGTCACTACATCCCCTGTTGCACCTGTCATTGCTGCACCTGTCGCTACATCTATCATTGCACCTGTCACTGCTACACCTGTAATTGCATCGGTCACTGCACCTGTCACTGCTGCACCTGTCATTGCACCTGTCACTGACCTGTCACTACATCTTCTATTGAACCTGTCACTGCTGCCCCTGTCACTACACCTGTCATTGCACCTGTCACTACATCGGTCAATGCACCTGTCACTGATGCACCTGTTACTATATCTGTCATTGCACCTGTCACTGATGCACCTGTCACTACATCTGTCATTGCACCTGTCACTGCTTCACCTGTCGATGCTGCACCTGTCATTGCACCTGCCACTGATGCACCTGTCACTTCATCTGTCATTGCACCTGCCACTGATGCACCTGTCACTACATCTGTCATTGCACCTGTCACTGCTGCACCTGCCACTACATCTGTCATTTCACCTGTCATTGCACCTGTCATAGTGTCTGTTACACCTGTCATAGCACTTGTTATATCTGTCACAGTTTCTCAGATATAACAATTGTCAAAATTATATGAAAACAGATAGATACCGTTTTTATTACACTGTGTGTGTGTGTGTGTGTGTGTGTGTGTGTGTGTGTGTGTGTGTGTGTGTGTGTGTGTGTGTGTGTGTGTGTGTGTGTGTGTGTATGTGTGTGTGTGTTGTTCTTCAGTTTAATGTCTATTCACATAAGTGATATTAGACAATTAGGTGTGTGTGTGAGTGCGTGTGTGTGTGTGTGTGTGTGTGTGTGTGTGTGTGTGTGTGTGTGTGTGTGTGTGTGTGTGTGTGTGTGTATGTATGTGTGTGTATGTGTGTGTGCGTGTGTGTGTGTGTATGTGTGTGTGCGTGTGTGTGTCTATGTGTGTGTATGTATGTGTGTATGTGTGTGTGTGCGTGTGTGTATGTGTGTGTATGTGTGTGTGCGTGTGTGTGCGTGTGTGTGTGTGTATGTGTGTGTAAACTGATCCCATACAGACTAACAGGCAAGCAGATGGTCAATCATAGACTGAGCACTGCAGACAGACAAACAGATAGACAGACAGACAAACAGACAGACAAACAGACGGACAGACAGACAGAGAGACAAACAGGCAGACAGTAAAACAGACAGACAGACAGGAAGACAGACAGACAAACAGACAGACAGGAGGACAGACAGACAGACAAACAGATAGGCAGACTGACAGACAGACGGACAGACAGACAGAAAAACAAACAGGCAGACAGACAGACAGGAAGACCTACTCAATGAAGTCGGTCATGAGCTGGGCACTACAGAGGAACAGACATACATACATACATACATACATACATACATACATACATACATACATACATACAGACAGACAGACAGACAGACAGACAGACAGACAGACAGACAGACAGACGCTCTCTCGCTGTCTGTCTCTCTCACACACACACACACACACACACACACACACCACAC
>CM060329.1:11094584-11097084 GCA_030674155.1 Stramonita haemastoma
AAACAGAGACAGACAGACAGACAGACGGGACAGACAGACAGACAGACAGACAGACAGAAGACAGAGAGAGACAGAGAGACGAAGAGACAGAGACGAGACAGAGAGACAGAGCGTAAAGAAAGAAAGAGAGAGAGAGAGAGAGACAGAGAGACAGAGAGACAGAGCGTAAAGAGAGAGAGAGATAGTAAAAAGAGAGAGAGAGTAAAGATAGAGAGAGGGAGAGAGAGAGCGAAGAGAGAGAGACAGAGACAGACACAGAGACAGAGAGCCTGGGAAATAATTCGTGTCAGCTGCAGTATTTGTGAGAAAGAAAAACACTCCGGTGTAGAAGAAACATCTTGTAACTTGTACCTCTAGGCCAGAGTGTTTGTGAAAACAATTTGATAGCTAGTTCTCTCTCTGTCTCTGTCTCTCTGTCTCTCTGTCTCTCTTCTCTCTCTCTTCTCTGTCTCTCTCTCTGTCTCTCTCTCTCTCTCTCTCTCTCTCTCATTCTCTCTCTCTGTCTCTGTCTCTCTCTCTGTCTCTCTCTCTTCTCTCTGTCTCTCTCTGTCTCTCTGTCTCTCTCTCTGTTCTCTCTGTCTGTCTTCTGTCTCTGTCTCTGTTCTCTGTCTCTTCTCTCTCTCTCTCTCTCTGTTCTGTCTCTCTCTCTCTCTCTCTCTCTCTCTCTCTCTCTCTCTCTCTCTCTCTCTCTCTCTCCTCTTCTCTCTCTCTCTCTCACGCACACACACGCGCATGCACGCACATAAACACACACATACACACACATGCACACACATACATACATATATACATACACGTGCGTGCACGCACGCACGCACACACATACACACACTGTCATGCTCCATAATCTCCAGACCTCTTTTAGAAGCTTGTGTGTGTGTGTGTGTGTGTGTGTGTGTGTGGTGTGTGTGTGTGTGTGTGTGTGTGTGTGTGTGTGTGTGTGTGTGTGTGTATGTGTGTGTGTGTGTGTGTGTGTGTGTGTGTGTGTGTGTGTGTGCAAGCGTGCCTATGTTGTGCACATTCTAATTTGCTAAACCTGTTAAATGTCATTGATTGCTTGTGTGTTGTATAGGTCGAATGCAAGCGCTTTGATTTGTTTTTGCAAGATATAACGCTATATAAATTCCATGTATTATTTTGTTTGTTTCTTTCTTTCTTTCCACTTCTTTTTTTCTTTTTTACCCCCTTTTCTATCAACAGAGAGAGAGAAGAGAGAGAGAGAGAGAGAGAGAGAGAGAGAGAGAGAGAGAGAGAGAGAGAGAGAGAGAGAGATGTATAAACTGATTTCCATCCTGAAAATGGACGAGGTGTGAGGGCATGACCCGCTATTAGGGGTGTACGTCAACATGTCCCTCATACGTCACAGGTGACGTATCACTACGTCATCTTATCGCAAGTCGCCAAGCGGGTGGTTTAATTCAGCTGCTGGGTATATCTGTGTGTGTGTGTGTGTGTGTGTGTGTGTGTGTGTGTGGTGTGTGTGTGTGTGTGTGTGTGTTGTGGTTTTATTTTTGTTGTGGTTTTTTTTTTCCAAGGGTAATGTAATCAGCGCTCATGTGTTTTCTTTCACATCAAGTTCCACTGAGACAGAGAGAGAGAGAGAGAGAGAGATGAGAGAGAGAGAGAGGAAGAGAGAGAGAGAGAGAGAGAGAGAGAGAGAGAGAGAGAGGAATGTGTTGTTGTTGTTGTTGTTGTTGCTGTAGTCTGATATTGTTACTGATACTGAAAGTGAGGCTTCCCTTCTTTTTCAAAACAGTGTCCCTGTGTTCAGTACTTTCTATGTAAATGCGCGTGCACGCGCCACACACACACACACACACACACACACACACACACACACACACACACACACACACACACACACACCACCACCACCACCACCACCACCACCACCACCACCACCACCACCACACACAAACTGAATTAAACATACAAACCTGGCACTTAGACCATGACAACACCAAACAACAAACTAGCTAAGAAACAAACAACAACAGACCATACAAAACAAAACAATACAAAACAAACTGAAACGAAACAAACACAACTCACCCCCCCCCCCAAAAAAAAAAAAAAAAAGAATAACAAAACACAAGCGCAGAAGGCCACATGATTCTCAGAGAAAGTAAACAAACAGGAACATTTTCTGATACAGCCTAATGTGCTTAAACCACTATACTATCAACCCCCATCACAGCATATCTTCAATCCACTGCATTCGGTGCCCAGGGGGAGGGGGAGAGGGGCGGGGGGGGGGGAGGGGGCGTGGAGGGGGCTAGAGGTGTCGTTAAGTGGTTTCTTCGTCCTAACTAGATTGGGACGGGATGTCTTGTGGTCAGAACATTGCGTTCGCAATTTGACGACCCAGGTTCGATTCCCTTTCGAGGGATTTTTTTCCCTGGAGTTAAAATCAGTGCTGACTCCACTCTCCTCAAAAGTCCTTAGGATGAGACAATAAACTGAGGCCACGTGTGCGAACGCACGCAAAACATCTTGCGCA
>CM060329.1:11104584-11107084 GCA_030674155.1 Stramonita haemastoma
TGTGCCGGTGGGAACAGATGACAATATTTACAAAAACTGCATGCACACGGGGACCGGATGAAAAAAAAGCACATGATTGCTTATTCTGTTATCCTCGATATAAAAGAATAAATAAATAATAGATAAAATAAATAAATACCCCCCTAGCCAGGCTGCTGAAGAAGGTGGGATAGGAGAACAGGATTGTTGACTAGTATAATTATAGTAGTGTAACAGGTCACTGTAGTCTGTCTGTGCCGGTACAAGGGCAGACTTTACCAGAAGGTTGCTTATGAGGGGGATGGGGGGAGAGAGAGGGGGGGGTGGGGGGAGAGAGGGGAGAGGGGGAGATTGGAGGAGAGAGAGAGAGAGAGAGAGAGAGAGAGAGAGAGAGAGAGAGAGAGAGAGAGAGAGAGAGAAGAGAGAGGAGAGGAGAGAGAGGAGAGAGAGGAGAGAGAGAGATGGAGAGAGAGAGAGAGAGAGAGAGAGAGAGAGAGCTAGTGAGGATAACGAAAGAGAGAAGGGGAGAGGGATGGGGGGGATATAGAGGAGAGAGAGGAGTAAGTAATGATAAGAGTCACAGACTAACAGAGTAGAGAAGAGGGAGAGGGGAGAGAGAGAGGGAGAGGAGAAGAGAGGAGAAGAGAGAGAGGAGAGAGAGAGGAGAGAGGAGAGAGAGAGGGGAGGAGAGAGGGAAGAGGAGAGGAGAGAGGAGGAGAGAGAGAGAGAGAGAGAGAGAGAGAGGAGAGAGAGAGGAGAGAGGAGAGAGAGAGAGAGAGAGAGAGAGAGAGAGAGAGAGAGAGAGAGAGAGAGAGAGAGAGAGAGAGAGAGAGAGAGAGAGAGAGAGAGGGAGAGGGGAGAGAGAGAGAGAGAGAGAGAAGAGAGAGAGGAGAAGATTGGGACACAGAGGGAGAGACAGGCAGACAAGATAGTCAGACAGACAGAAAACAAACAAACGAAAAGAAAAAACAAAGATATAAAAGATAACGAGAGGAAAAGACACAAAGATATAAACACTAAGACAAGGGAAAAGGGGGAAAAGGAAATAAAAAAGGAGAAAGAAACAAAACACAAATGAATACACACACACAAGCAGCACGCACGCACGCACGACACAATGTACACACACACAACAACACACACAGAATACACACAACACCTCATCCACTCATACACCACACACCACACACAAACACACACAACAAAAAAAAACACATACACACACAGACACAGACACAGACACACACAGACACACACACACACACACAACACACACACCACACACCACACAAACACACACGGGATAGTGAGAGATGTGAAAACGAAGGAATCAGCATTATTCGGGCGAGTGGTATAAATAAATATAATATAAAAATAAATATATATCGAGGAGTGAGGATGTAGGTGGGGTAGTGAGAGTTGATACAAGCATACCATTGACCACATATCTCAAGTTACAAACACCACAACATTTTCTAATTTATTTAAGATGAGGTGATGAAAAAGCAAGACGTTATCAAGACATTGGAAAAGGACTAGACGACACAAACACACACACAGAGACACACGCATCAAGAGTACACACACACGCAGACTATGAACAACACACTACACACACACACACATTCTACACACACGAGACACACACACAACACACACACACACACACACACACACACACACACACACACAACACACAATCACACACACCACCACACCACCACCACCACACACCACCAAAGACAAGCTTAAGCCAACGAGGCGTAATGTAAGAGCCAAGCTACACCACACACACACACACACACACACACACACACACACACACACACACACACACACTACACACACTACACACTACACACACACTCACACACTCACCCCCCCCCACACACACACACACACACCTACAACACACACACACCACTACACACACACACACACTACACACAAACTAACACACAACTACACACACACACTACACACACACACAAACAACACACACAAACACACACACAAACTACACACACACACAAATACACACACAAACACACACACACACTACACACACAAACTACACACACAAACTACACACACAAACTACACACACAACTACACAAACTACACACACAAACTACACACACACACACAACACACACACACACTACACACACACACACACACACACACACACACACACACACACACACACACACACACACACACACACACACACACACACACACACACTCTACAAACACACACACCCCATACGAACAGAGCCTGTATGTACGTAGCACTGTTACAAGGTGTGGAAAAAGCATTATCTCCGCTATGACGGCAGCGGGAAGGGAACAAGAATGAACAGGATATTCAAACCTGATGAGTAGCTAGTTTCTCTGGTGCTGGTGTTGTTGTTGTTGTTTTCGTGTTGTTGATGCTGTTGGTGTTGTTGTCGTTGATCTTGTTGTGTGTTGTTGTTGTTGTCGTTGTTTCTTGTTGTTGTTGTTGTTGTGATTTTCTG
>CM060329.1:11127084-11132084 GCA_030674155.1 Stramonita haemastoma
TCGATTCTGAACCAGTGTGTATTTTTGTTTGTTTGTTGTTGCTGTTATTGTTGTTGTTTTTCTTTGTATTTGATCTACAATTGGATTGACGCCAATATTATGATTAGTGTGTTATAAATGTGATTATCCTTTTTTTCACAAAACTTAGATGTTATTGATCACGTATGTCACTTTTTATGTAAAACTTCCACAACGGATAGTTGTGTTACCTCCCTTGTCAAAAGGCCAAGATGAGCAATGACAATAAATTGTTAAAGTGTTAAAGCGTCTCTCTCTCTCTCTCTCTCTCTCTCTCTCTCTCTCTCTCTCTCTCTCTCTCTCTCTCTCTCTCTCTCTCTCTCTCTCTCTCTCTCTGTCTCTCTCACTCACTCACTCACTCATACACACACATACACACACAAACACACACACACACACAAACACACACACACACACACACACACACACACACACACACACACACACACACACACACACACACACACACACACAAGCGCAGAGGACTGGGGGGGGGGGGGGTAAAATGGGTACACTACAGACCTGTCTGTCTTCTTTACCTATACATCTAATACCTTTACCAGACTCACCTACTTACAAACGTACAGCAACCCCCTGCCCCTTCACTCCCCCCCCCCCCCAACCTCCCAACCCCACCCCCCATCCCCCCACCCCACCCCTCTAACCTTATTTCTCTGCTCTGCCGCTGAAACCAATAAACCCCATTGGTTAGAAAGTACAGGTCTTCTTCTTCTTCACTTATTCCTTAGTGATATGCAGAGAGAGAGAGAGAGAGAGAGAGACGCTTTTAACGCTTTAACGCTTTAACAATTTATTGTCATTGCCCAACTAGGCCTTTTGACAAGGGAGGTAACGCACATATTTTTGGAAACAGTAAACAAAAGGTAAAATACGTGATCAATACAAATAAGTTTGGCATAAAGAAAGAATCCATCCACTTGTAACAAACTAATTATAACATTGGCGTCTACACAGGTACAAATCACCTAGTACATACAAAGAAAAGAAAAACGAAAAATCCAACTGAAATGCAATAACAAATGACAACTGTTCCTTATTATGTATCATCACAATGGACATGAACTTCACTTTCATTCCAAGCAATTTTCAACCATATATTCCTTCTGCAGCAAAAGCATTAACATGTAAATCTTCCTAGTTGTTTAAATAGAATGTAACGGGAACATGTACAAAGTCAGATGGCTCATATATATTCTGTTAATATCCATCACTCTCTCTCAAAAAACAACAAAAAAGCAACAACAACAACCACAACAGCAACAACATAAATCAAGACAAGACATCAAAAAAGTAATAATTCACACTGAACCCGTGTCCACGTACAGATGTAAATGTGCAGCAATCATGACGATCGCCATTACACATTCCATCCGAAATGTACAATCCAAAACAGTACACATGTTTTGTAAAATCTTTATCTTAACTATTCAAAGAAATACCACAAAATCATCTATCATAACTTGCTACATGTCTGGAATATTGAAACTATACAATATTGTTCCTATTACTTTGTAAAAAAGGTGTGAAACATTTGAAGTCCTTGTGTTCAGACCATCACATAACGACGCAAACACATCACACTTGTGAGAGAGAGAGAGAGAGAGAGAGAGAGAGAGGGGGGGGGGGGGGGGGGGGGAGAGAGAGAGGTTGGGAGAGAGGAGGTTGGAGAGAGAGAGAGAGAGAGAGAGAGAGAGAGAGAGAGAGAGGAGGAGAGAGAGAGAGAGAGAGAGAGAGAGAGACAGAGAGACAGAGAGACACAGAGACAGAGACAGAGACAGAGAGACAGAGAGAGACAGACAGAGACAGAGACAGAGACAGAGAGAGGATGGGAGAGAGAGACAAAGAGACAAGAGAGGGGAGAGAGAGTCACAGAGAGAGAGAGAGAAAGGGAGAGAGACAGACAGACAGAGAGAGAGAGACAGGGAGAGAAAGGGAGAGAGAGAGGGAGAGAGAAGGGAGAGAGAGAGAGAGAGAGTCACAGAGATAGAGACAGAGACAGAGACGGACAGACAGGCAGCCAGACAGACAGATGAATAGCAGACATACAGACAGATAGACAGACAGACAGACAGACCAAGAGAGGTAATAATGATAATACATAGAATTTATATAGCACTATATCTTGTAAAAACAATGAAAGGTAGATAGATAATAAAGAGAGACAGACAGACAGACAGACAGACAGACAGACAGACAGACCAGAGAGTAGATAGATCATTAAGAAGAGACAGACAGACAGACAGACAGACAGACAGACACACACACACACACACATACACACACACAGACACAGACACACACACACACACACACACACACACAACACACACACACACACACACACACACACACACACACACACAACCACAGAGGACAAAAACCAAGCCTCCTGGCTACAATACAGCAAGCAGGAGTAGCCAGCCTACCCACCCTCTGTATATAACAGGGAGGGCTGTATGCTGTTGATAAATTAGGATTCTTGACAGAAAGGATGGATAGAGCGATGGCCCGCAATTAGCCCCAGCTAGGCCTGCAGCAGTCATTCATTAATGTCCTGTCCCATAAGGGATCGGGATAGCTCAGTGGTCAGAGAGCACTTCGCTTTTCCCCAAAGCGAAGGATATTTAAGCAGCATCGAGCGTGGTTAGGCTACCAATAACAAAGTGGATGGGGTGACCGTGTTTGTTGTGCGTCTTGGCTTCGGTATAGTCCTCCCCCCAGCTCACCCAGCTGTATCTGACCACTGAGCTATCCCGTCCCCATATAGATAGATAGATAGATAGATAGATAGATAGATAGATAGATAGATAGATAGATAGATAGATAGATAGATAGATAGATAGATAGATAGATAGATAGATAGATAGACAGACAGACAGACAGACAGACAGATAGACAGACAGATAGACAAACAGACAGACAGATAGACAAACAAACAGACAGACAGACAGACAGACAGACAGACAGACAGACAGACAGACTTTTGGGGGGAGTGGAGTCAGCACTGTTGTTAACTCCAGGGGAAAAATCCCCTAGAACGGGAATCGAACCCGGGTCGTCAAATTACGAGCGCAATGTTATGACCACTAGGCTTTCCCGTCCTTTACAGCATGAGCGATGTGGTCTGGGTGCTAGTGTTTCGGAAAAGATTATGAAGACTATTCTACCTAGTCTCTTGGAACTGGCACGTGCACACTTAGTATCGTTGTGCTTCTATAGGGGGAGTGTTAGGAAGCACATTTCTAACAAGGCAACCCTTCAGATGGCAGGGGCAGAGAAGATAAGTGCAGGAATAAGAAGAACGAGATGGAATTGGATTGGCCATGTCCTGAGAAAAGATCAGAAGAATGACTGTGCTGTCTGTGGCCCTCGGATGGACACCAGAGGGAAGAAGGAAGAGAGGCCGCCCAAAGACAACCTGGCGAAGAATGGTGGAGGTGGAGCGGAATGCTGCTGGATGGAGCTCTTGGAGCGCAGCACGCAGCGCAGCTACAGATCGCAACCAGTGGAGAAATGATGTCCAAGCCTTATGTGCCTTCTGGCACGGAGAGAATTAAGGTTAAGGGTAAGGTAGGAAGCGAGCAGCTGTGGTCTTGCTGAGCACTGCACAGTACACTAGTACTTAAAACAGAACCACAACTGGCTTACACAGACTAAACTAGGGAGTCTGCAGGTGGTGGCTACAGGTAATTTCCCAGTAAACACTGAGGGCAAAGTTCCATTAGAGAGATGGTATGGGGGATGGAAGGAAGGACTCTATAGGCCTACTGATTACTTTTCTTTACAAACGCAGCAGTGCGTGTGTGTGTGTGGGGGGGGGGGGGTAGGGAGGGCTGTGTGTGTGTGTGTGTGTGTGTGTGTGTGTGTGTGTGTGTGTGTGTGTGTAGTGTGTAGTGTGTGTGTGTAGTGTGTGTGTGTGTGTGTGTGTGTGTGTGTGTGTGTGTGTTTTAGTGTGAGAGGGTGTGTGGGGGTGTTGTGTGGGTGTGTGTTATGTGTGTATGTATGTATGTGTGTGTATTTGTGTGTGTATGTAAGTATTATGTGTGTGATTGTGTGTGTGTATGTACCACCTGTGAATGTGTACAGCATGCACGGCCATTGAAGCACTGGGATAGCCTAGTGGTCAGAACATTGCGCTCGCAATTTGACGACCCGGGTTCGATTCCCGTTCGAGGTGTGTGTGTGTGGGGGGGGTCCTCCTACAGTTCACATCAGTGCAGACTCCACTCTCCCCAAAAGTCCTTTGGATAAACCGAGGCCTCGTGTGCGAACGCACGCAGAACATCTTGCGCACACGTTAAATCCTGCTCCGCTTTTCGTAAGAGAAGGCCATTGTGTGCCGGTGGGAACAGATGACATTTACAAAAATGCATACACACGGGGACTGGATGTTTAAAAAAAAAAAAAAAAGCACATGAGTGCTTATTCCATTATCCTCGATATAAAAAAATAGATAGATAGATAGATAGATAGATAGATAGATAGATAGATAGATAGATAGATAGATAGATAGATAGATAGATAGATAGATAGATAGATAGATAGATAGATAAACAAACGAATAAATGAATGAATAAATAAATGAATAAATAAATAAATAGATGAAGCACTGCGCTGTACTGTTGCAAACAATAACTACCTGTGGTGTCACCTTCAGTGGATCTACAGGAGCGTAATAACGACAGTCGTACAAGTCTAAAAACATCAGTGATCTCGTTTGATTAACTAGCTCTGGACAGAACGGATGGAAGACAGTGCCAGCTCATAGTAAGAAACTCATTTTGTCATCGCCAAGCGCTCAGACAGCGTCTCTTCTTGTCTGTAAAAATTCTTATGAGCGAAAATGCGTTAGGCAGCCGTTAATTAAGCCCAGTGTATCTGACTACTGCATGGGAGAGAATTGTTGTCTTTCAAGTCTTTCAGGGAAGAAAAATAAAAAGGCGAGGGAATGGACCAAGAAG
>CM060329.1:11147084-11154584 GCA_030674155.1 Stramonita haemastoma
TGCCCTCTTTAGGGTCAGGGAAGGTAAAGCAGCGAGGGAGAGGAGATGGGCGCCGCCCTCAATACACTGCCCCCTAGAGAAGCTGAGGTCTCTGATGCCTCATTCCCTTACGACCGCCTAGGTTATGGGACACCTTTACCTTTTTTTTTTACCTTTTACACAGCATCAACGCACTTCAGTTCACGTCTTTGTTAGACTACAGTCACTATGATTATGCTTGTTGCTTGTTGTGTGCTCTTAATATATGTTTATGTGTAATTATTCTCTTTCTGACTAAACAGGTTTCACCCAAGTCTTTGATACAATGTTAGACAGTGATGCAATAATAAAAATATATAGTCTGTTACAATAAAATACAATTTCAATATATTAATGAGGGAGTTGATACTCTAGTGCTGCTTTTCACTACCCCCTCCCCCACCACCACCACTATTACCACCATCACAGAGAGAGAGAGAGAGGGGGGGGGGGGGAGGGGGAGAGGAGTGAAACAGACAGACAGAAATATAGACAGACAGACAGAGAGACAGACAGACACTCCCACCACCACCACCACCATCAGAGAGAGGCAGACAGACAGACAGACAGAGACAGACACCACCACCACCATCACCCTCACAGAGAGAGAGAGATAGAGGAAGAGGGGGGAGAGAGACAGACAGACAGACACACAGACAGACAGACCGACAGAATGAACCTTTAGACACCTGGAGTCCACCAGAGCTGTACAGACCACTCACATTAAACACTCCCTTACAGCAAAATGACCGAACAAAAGCAAAAAAAAGAAAAAAAAAGAAAACAAAAGACAGAAAGAAAACAACACACGGACACCTGCAATCCACCGGTCTTCAAAGACATCACGCTAGCCTAACTCCCACCATACATGAAAATCATCCCAGCAGAAAAAAAATCACACAAAATTCTGACCCGAAACGTGCGGAATATGTACTAGATCTACATACAAGCCATTTCCTTCTTTCACAGCCCTAATCACCTTTTTCAATTCGTTCCGCTTTTTTTTTTTTTTTTGATACATGATTATTATAAGAAACGAGAAATGGGTGTTATTGTGAAAGCCAAAATATAGCCTGAGAAGATAAGAGAATGGAAGGAAATAGAAGAAGAAGAGAAGAAGAAGAAGAAGAAGAAGAAGAAGAAGAAGAAGAAGAAGAAGAAGAAGAAGAAGAGAAGAAGAAGAAGAGAGAAGAGAGGGAAGAGAGAGAGAAGAAGAGAGAGAGAGAGAGAGGAGAGAGAGGAGAGAGAGAGAGAGAGAGAGAGAGAGAGAGAGAGAGAGAGAGAGGGAGGGAGGGAGGGAGGGAGAAACAGGGGGAGAGAGAGAGAGTGGAGGGAGAGACAGAGGGATAGAGAGAGAGAGTGGAAGGGAGAGACAGGGGGTGAGAGTGGAAGGGAGAGACAAGAGGAGGAGAGACAGACAGACAGACAGACAGAACAGAGAGAAGGAAGTAGGGGGGGGGGTGTTGATAAACGCTCGGACATTTGTACAATCAAAGAAATGGGAAAGGGGAGTGGACGGTGGGGTTGGGAGAGGGTAGGTCATAAACAGACAAAGACAGGGGCTGGAAAAGAGAGGGAAAAGTAGAGTCAATGACATGAAAAGAGCAGCGACAGTGGAGAGAGAGAGAGAGAGAGAGAGAGAGAGAAGAGAGAGAGAGAGAGAGAGAGAGAGAGAGACAGAGAGAGAGAGAGAGAGAGAGACAGACAGACAGACAGACAGACAGACAGACAGACAGACAGACAGACAGACAGAGAAAGAGAGAGACAGACAGACAGAGACAGAGACAGAGACAGAGAGAGACAGAGACAGAGAGAGACAGACAGAGAGAGACAGACAGAGAGACAGACATACAGAGACAGAGAGAAAGACACAGAGAGAGAGACAGAGAGAGAGAGAAAGAGAGACAGAGAGTGAGACAGACAGACAGACAGACAGAGATTTTTTTTTTTTTTTTTTTATTTTTTGAGAGAGAGAGATTTTTTTTTATTTTATTTTATTTATTTATTTATTTGAAGAGAGAGAGAGAGAGAGAGAGAGAGAGAGAGAGAGAGAGAGAGAGAGAGAGAGAGAGAGAGAGAGAGAGAGAGAGAGAGAGAGAGAGAGAGACCCCATTGTTATAATATGTTTGTCTACTGGAGTGTTGGAGTGTTGTAGACTTTGTCAGCATGTGGTCTCTCGACAGAAGCCGGTATAGTAAGTGACAGCACTTTGGGATAATGATGATAATGGTGAGCGGTGATTTGAAAGGGTAATAATCAGAGAGATGGTGTGGGGGTAGGGTACAACAAAGAGTGGACTGCCCTTCCTTACATTCCGATCATGACTAATGTCTAGTCTGCTTGGTTGGTTGGTTGGTTGGTTGCTTGCTTGCTTGGTTGGTTGGTTGGTGCAGCTGTCCCGTGTAAACTGTGGCATCAGCGGAAAATTGATTGAGTCTGTCTGTCTGCTCTGTCTGTCTGTCTGTCTGTCTGCTCTGTCTGCTCTGTCTGTCTGTCTGTCTGTCTGTCTGTCTGTCTGTCTGTCTGTCTGTCTGTCTCTCTCTCTCTCTCTCTCTCTCTCTCTCTCTCTCTCTCTTCTCTCTCTCTCTCTCTCTCTCTCTCTCTCTCTCTCTCTCTCTCTCGTGTGTGTGTGTGTGTGTGTGTGTGTGTGTGTGTGTGTGCGTGCGTGCGTGCGTGCGTGCGTGCGTGCGTGCGTGCGTGCGTGTGTGTGTGTGTGTGTGTGTGTGTCTGTGTCTGTGTCTGTGTCTCTGTGTCTCTGTGTCTCTGTGTGTCTCTGTGTGTCTCTGTGTGTCTGTGTGTACAACCATATGTGTATGTGTGTACAACTATGTGTGTGTGTACAACCATATGTGTGCAAATGTATATGTACGTTCGTGTGCGCGCGCGCGAGCGCGTACAAGCATATGTGCGCATAGTATTTGTGTGTGTTTTTTTCTGGCTAATTTTCTGGCTTTTTCTGAATAATTCATTGATGTAGCTATTTACTAGCTCCATTCATTCATCCACTCATTCATTCATTCATTCATTCATTCATTCATTCATTCATTCATCCATTCATTCATTCAGTGAGTCAGCCATACATTCATTCATTCATTTTTCCATTCATCCATTCATTTATTCATTTATCCATCCATTCATCCATTCAGTCGGTCAGTCAGTCATACATTCATTCATTCATTTATTCATCCATCCATTCATTCATTCATTCATTCATTCATTCATTCATCCATTCATCTATTCATGCATTCATCCACTCATTCATTCATTCATTCATTCATTCATTCATTCATCCATCCATTCATCAATTCATTCATTCATTTATTTCCGTTCCCTTTGTCAGTCAGTCCACTTAATTAGTCATGGTTGGGACAATGTTGCTGAACAAGAATATAAAAAAAAACAGCACTACTAGCACTTTGCCTTGCTGCTAGCCAACTAGTTATGACTATGAATGTGCAGCCACTGTGCTCACACTTGCTACTGTGAACAGCAGACGAAAACACTCACTGTAGGCCTCCTACTACCACTCGCCACCAAAGTAGGACCTGCCTCTTAAGGACTTGTATGTAGAGTCGCTCCACTTACCTCACTTCACCTTGTGCAGACTGTCGTCTTTTGATGCGGTTTTTGGAGTCAGGACATATCTGCCCCCACATGGTAAAACACAGTAACTCCATTTATACCACAGTGTCGAGAAAATCTCGGTGGGAGGGGGGGGGGGGTTGTATTTGGGGGGTTTTGGTAGTTGTTTTCTTTTTTGCTTGATCTTAAAGTATAGGATACAGGCAATGGTGATGAGATGCTTTCGCAAACTCCTTGTTATTTCATACAGAGGTCACATGACTAATGAAGAAGTGAAAACTAGAATAAAGAATGCCATCGGTCCATAAGAAGAGCTCCTAACTACAGTGAAAAAACGCAAGCTAAAGTGGAACGGGCACATCACACGATCATCTGGACAGGCCAAGACAGTCTTACAGGGAACAGTAAGGGGAGGGAGACGAAGAGGCAGACAGAGGAAACGATGGGAAGATGACATCAGAGAGTGGACAGGCCTTGGGTGGAGCGATCTGCTACGGAAGACGAAGGACCGGGATGAGTGGAGGAAGCTGGTTGCAAAATTTTCAGTAGTGCCCCCACGGTCCGCGGGACTATGGGACAGATGAAGTGGAGTGAAGTGAAAGTACAGAGTGCAAAGCTGTCAACTTTATGAAATATCTGGGCCAAACGAGACTTAGAGTCAATGTTTTGTCTTTTGTTGAATGATTGGGTCGAACAGAAAAATGGGACTTTGCTCAACTGTTTGAAGAATGGGGATTTACTTTGTTTGACTGTGTTAGGGCAAATTGTTCATGCTAAGCAGTTCATTCCTAATTAGGACGCTGCAGGGAAACAGTTGCATGCGGCAAAAATCTCACCATTGGTAAACCTCGGGGCTCTTGATGAGGAACGAAAATAAACAAACAAAAAGATCTTAAACAGAAAAAAGGTAAATGTGTCCCATGACATATGTGGTCGTAGGGGAGGGAGCAAGGTGTTAGAAACCTCAGCATCTCTAGGGGGCCAGTATATTGAGGGCGGCGCCCATCTTCTCTCCCTCGCTGCTTTACATTCCCTGACACTAAAGAGGGCAGGTACCCATTTACAGCTGGGTGAACTGGGAGACTGTATTCACTGAAGCCAAGGCGCGCAAACGGTCACCCATCCACTTGGTCACCACGCTCGATGCTGCTTAACCTTAGCTTGGGGAAAGCGAATGCTCTGACCACTGAGCTATAGAACTGAAGCCAAAAGACAAGAGTTTTCAGTCAGTAAACAAGAGAAGTAGATAGATGGTCTAGAGGTAACACACCTGCCTGGAAAGTGAAAAATCTGGGTTTGATCCAGGTCCGGGTTCGGTTCGATTCCCAGTTCCCGTTTGTGCTCGAAACTTTTCCCCCATTCACCAGACCGTGGATGATGGTCTGGGTGTTAGTCTTTCGGGTGTGATGATAACCGAGAGTTTCTGTGTGCAATACACATTTAAAGCATGTAAAAAAACCTACGGCAACAAGACAGTTGTCCCTGGACAAATTCTGTGGGGGAAAAAAGCCACTGTGATAGGAAAAAATGTACATGCATACAAGAACAGAAAAAATACTGCGAGCGCGCTGCTCTTGTGGTGACGCGCTCTTCCCGGAGAGAGAGGCCCATATTTCACACAAAGAAATCTGCTGTGACTATAAGTAGTATACAAATACAAACTCTCTCTCTCTCTCTCTCTCTCTCTCTCTCTCTCTCTCTCTCTCTCTCTCTCTCTCTCTCTCTCTCTCTCTCTCTCTCTCTCTCTCTCTCTCAGTGTCTGTATGTCTGTCTGTAATACCCTCTGAAAAATAAAAATCGTTCCAAAAAATTGTTAAAAAATTCTCTCTCTCTCTCTCTCTCTCTCCTCTCTCTCTCTCTCTCTCTCTCTCTCTCTCTCTCTCTCTCTCTCTCTCTCTCTCTCTCTCTCTCTCTCTCTCTCTCTCTCTCACACACACACACACACACACACACACACACACACACACACACACACACACACACAGAGTACAGATAACACTAGTAAGTACAGTAAGAACGTCAGTAATGTATCTGTTACATAAGAACTCCTTCCACACAAACTTTGCGTTAGCCTAAGATCCGCTTCAATCTTATTATCCCATACTTATCTGTGTGGTTAGCATAAGCAGAGAAGGCAATAATTATATGATAGATAGCCAAGAGGTTTGCTTACCGCAGGTAGGGGTAGGCCCATTCCTGTACCATGAACAATAAAACTTAAGGGAAATTTGGATTTTGTTGGGGTTTTTTGTGTGGTTGCTTGTTTATTCCTTGTTGTTGTTTTGTACCTTGCATTGCTGGTTATAAGAAGGGCAGAACAGAGAGAGGAATGGAGGGAACTGGTTGTCAAGTCTTCAGGGGTGCCCCCACGGTCACCAGACTAAGGGATAGACAGACAGACAGACAGACAGACAGACAGACAGACAGACAGACGAGACGAGACGAGACGAGACGAGACGAGACGAGACGAGATAGATAGATAGATAGATAGATAGATAGATAGATAGATAGATAGATAGATAGATAGATAGAGAGATAGATAGAGAGATAGAGAGAGAGATAGATAGAGAGATAGAGAGAGAGATAGATAGATAGATAGATAGATAGATAGATAGATAGATAGATAGATAGATAGATAGATAGATAGATAGATAGATAGATAGATAGATAGATAGATAGATAGATAGATAGATAGATAGATAGATAGATAGATAGATAGATTGCAGGTTATATTATTCTCTCATAAAACATGTAGGCTACGCCTTCATCAATTCAAAACATTCATTTATCGTCCAATAGCACTTAAAGTGGAAGGCTTGTTGTTGTTGTTGTTGTTTTGTGTGTGAGTGTATAAGGGAAGGGGGTGTATGCAGACTTGTTTTTACTATTTTGGGTTGCTTTTTATTTGGCGCAGGTGGGGGAAGGAGGTTGGTTGATGTTTTTCTTTAGGGGGGGGGGGGGGGGGGGGGAACGGAGTGAGGAGAAGAGTTATTTGTTCGTTTCTATGTTTGCTTGGGGTTTTCTTGTGTGTTTTTTTTTCTTTGTTTTTTGTCTTATGCCAGTAGCTATCCGAGTTCTAAACTCATAATAACACTGACTGAGGTTGTTTGTTTTTGTTTTTGTTTGTTTGTTTGTTTGTTTGCTCGTGTGTGTGTGTGTGTGTGTGTGTGTGTGTGTGTGTGTGTGTGTGTGTGTGTGTGTGTGTGTGTGTGTGTGTGTGTGTGTGTGTGTAAGCTTCTCTGAATTACTTACCTGCCACTGTTATGTATGTAGCCAATGCATACAGGTGTGCACATACATGCATATGTACCCATAAAATAAGTATGTCTTATTTTTGGCTTTATTGCTTGTAAATTCACATGTCTTCTACCAATTATGTGCGTGTGGGGGGGGGGGGGGACGGGTGGGTGTGGATGGTGTGTATGGATAGGGGGGGGGGAGCGTGTGTGTATGTGTGAGTGCGGGGGCGGGTGGGTGTGGATTGTATGGGGAGGGGGGGAGCGTGTGTGTGTGTGTGTATGCATGTATATGTGCGGGTGTGAACGCGTGGGTATAATGTGTAAATAATGGTGATCATATGTCTTTTCTAGTCAATGGTTTTTAAGAACATTGTATCTAAACATTGGTGTGTGTGTATGCGTGTTTGCGTGTGTGCAAGCGCGCGCGCAGAGTGTGAGTGTTTGTGACATTTTATTTGAAGTTATATAATGTTTGAACAAAAAAGAAATGTAGCTCCTTCGTGTGTTTGATTATGAATTTGTAGCAATATGCCTGTCAGTATTGTAATTGCCCTTCAGGGATGATTAAAGTGTTTTTGACTTGACTTGACTTGACTTGACTTGACTTATTTGTTCTGTTGTTGTTATTGTTGTTGTTGTTGTTGTTGTTGTTGTTGTTTTG
>CM060329.1:11160735-11235735 GCA_030674155.1 Stramonita haemastoma
CACACACACACACCACAACCACACACAACACACACACACACACACACACCACATATCACAACACAACACAAACGCGCGCACGCACTAGGTCAACACACACACACACACACACCACACACACAACACACACCACACACACACACACACACAACCACACCACCACCACCACCACCACACCACCACCACCACCACCACCACCACCACACCACACCACGCACGCACACACACACACACACCACTCTCTCTCTCTCTCTCTCTCTCTCTCTCTCTCTCTCTCTCCTCTCTCTCTCTCTCTCTCTCTCTCTTCTCTCTCTCTCTCCTCTGTTCCTGCATGGTTGGTGTTATGGTCAGTAGGCTACTGCCAGATAGGCTACCTACCCTGGTCACTGAGTTCAACCATACCCACACTACCCCCATCAGTGAATACACATAAAAAAAAAGTAAAGGTGTTCTCCTTTTTTTTCTTCTCTCTGTCTTCCTTCTTTCTTTCCATTCTTTCTTTCTTTCATTTCTTTCTTTCTTTCATTCTTCATTATTATGCGGGTGGGTTCTCTCTCTCTCTCTCTCTCTCTCTCTCTCTCTCTCTCTCTCTCTCTCTCTCTCTCTCTCTCTCTCTCTCTCTCTCTCTCTCTCTCTCTCGTCTCTTCTTTGTCTTTCTTCTGTCTGTCTGTCTGTCTGCTCTGTCTGTCTCTTCTGTCTCTCTCTGTCTCTCTGTCTCTCTGCTCTCTCTCTCTCTCTCTCTCTCTCTCTCTCTCTCTCTCTCTCTCTCTCTCCCCCTCTCTCTCTCCTCTCTCTCTCTCTCTCTCCCCTCTCTCTCTCTCTCTCTCTCTCTCTCTCTCTCTCTCTCTCTCTCTCTCTCTGGGTGGGTTAGTGAACTGTAGCAGCAGACAAAATAACATCTGGAGCACTTAGGTATCTGGAGCATACAGCATCTGTTGGCTTCTGCATAAATAAGCTGCTCCCTCTGTGTGTGTGTGTGTGTGTGTGTGTTGTGTGTGTGTGTTGATGTGGTGTGTGTGTGTTGTGTGTGTTGTTGTGGTGAGAGAGAGAGAGAGAGAGAGGAGAGAGAGAGGGAGAGAGAGAGAGAGAGAGAGAGAGAGAGAGGAGAGAGAGAGAGAGAGAGAGAGAGAGAGAGAAGAGAGGAAGAAGAGAAGACGACGACGACGAGAAGACGAGAGAAGAAGAAGAAGGGTGAGACAGAGAGAGAGAGAAAGTGGGGGGTGGGGGGAGGGAGGAGGAGGAAGAGAGAAGGAGCGAGGGAGACAGAGAAGGGGGAGGTGAGAGACAGAGAGGGGCGAGAGAGAGGGAGAGAGACAAGGAGAGACAGAGATACAGAGAGACTGAGAGAGAGAGAAGTAAAGGTGTGTGTGTGTGTGTGATGGTGTTTGCGTGTGTGCGCGTGTGCCTGCGTACCTGTGTTGTGTCCATCCGAGCATCATGCGTGTGTGCGTATGTGTGTGTGTGTGTGTTGTTGTGTGTGTGTGTGTGTGTGTGTGTGTGTGTGTGTGTGTGTGTGTGTGTGTGTGTGTGTGTGTGTGTGTGTGTGTGTGTTGTGTGTGGTGCGGTGGGTGTGTGTGTGTGTGTGTGTGTGTGTGTGTGTGTGTGTGTGTGTGTGTTGTGAGCTGAGCAGCAGGCAGGCAGGCAGGCAAGCAGACAGGCAAGCAGGCAGGACTGGGGGAGACTAGCCTATATGCTGCCCTAATGGCAGAGACAGGTCTGAAGGCACAGCAGGACAGGCCTACTACTATAGGGCGGGGATGTGGAAAACCACTCAGCACCCTGAGAGATAGATAGATAGACAGCACTTGCACCACAGGAGAGAAAAAAGGAAAGGAAAGAAAAAAGAAAAGAAAGAAAGAATTTGAACGAAAAAGAAAGAAGAAGAAAACAAGGCCGAACTCCTGAACACAGGGAGCTATTGAACTGAAGTACTCTGCTTCAAACGGCCAGGTATCAGCAAGGAGATAACTGCGGCTGACCTTCCGACTGCTTGTGCATGCATCCCTTTCTCCCCCCCCCCCCCCCCCCTTCCTCCTACTTGAATCCCCATCCCCTTTACCCCTTCACCCATTCGTGTTAGGCTACCGGCTTTTTGGCAGTTCGGATTTATCGCATGTTCATCGTTTTCTGTGTGTGGTTTTTTTTAACCCCATAATTTTTTTAGTCGTTTCGAACAACAAAGCGCCAGTAGATTCTACTTGGAATGAGTTTAACAATCAGTGCTAATAAGAAGAACACTCTATCTTACTGTTCTTGTTTACACGTGTTGTTGTAGAAATTATAGTAAAGTCCCAACGGAAAAATTTTCCGACTTAGGGACTGTAACTCAAGCGCAATGAAACGTTGAGTCTCACTGGGCAGAGAGAGGAGAGCCTCACGCCGATGCTCTACCCTCTACAGAATTCCAGCTTTTGTAAAAGATAACCATTTTCTCTTATGCCGAAGTCGGATGCGCTAGGCCTAACTTGTCAGACGCCTAACGGCAGCGTGACGCATTTCTGTTCAAATATGAGAACAATAGTCGCTGTGTGAGAGTTCGACGCCGACCGACGACGACGACGACGACAAAAGAAGAAGAAGAAGAAAAGAAACAAGAAGAAAAGAACAAAAGAACAACAACAACAACAACACAAATAACAACAACAACAACAACAACAAGAAACATAGAAACTCAATGATAGCTCCTTCTGCGATGCAGCTTAAGTTAGTTCTCTTAGGTCTTTACTTGGTTGAAATTTCAACTCAACTCAATTTGTCTCTCTCGCTAACACCCTCAGTAGGAGTCACGTCCAGGGTTCACCATCTCCCTCTCTCTCTCTCTCTCTCTCTCTCTCTCTCTCTCTCTCTCTCTCTCTCTCTCTCTCTCTCTCTCTCTCTCTCTCTCTCTCTGCTGAGTTCTACGATCTCCTGTAGCCCCTCCTCCCAGACCACATGATCTAGTGATGTTGGCAATGTAGGATGTTGGTGGTGATGTTGGGTTTTTTTCCCTTCTGCCCTTAACCTGACCTTGGAGAACTGACGTCATAAAAAAATAATAATAAAAGACGTATCCAATGTTTTGCGGCTTGATCTTACTTGACTTGACTTGACTTGACGCTTGATTTGACTTGACTTAGCCCACGTTTGAGACCGGTGGTCTGTGCGTGGTTCCTCTATGTGAAGCCTTAAGCTATTTGCTTAATCGTCCTGTGTGGCTAGCAGAAAGACTGTCTTCATTTGGCACTTAGGTTCGTGCAGACTAGGCAGGTTATCTGCTCCAATGATATAGCTGTTCTGCTCTTGACGTCATTACTAGCTGCAGACAGCATTTTTTCCGTATGCACACTGATCTAAAACCCAGCCAGCCCTTGATTCCAAAAACCTCTGTGAGCAAGACAAACAAAAAAAAACAGCGTGACAGGCAGTAAATATCTATACACTTTCAGCACCGACCCCGTTTTGTGGGGGAACAGGAGAGGAGTTAGGCTACTCATTTCAATCACAAGGTTACACACTGCCAGTCTTGGAACTGTACAAAGTGGATGTGTTCAGATCTGAATAACAGATATTTCTACACTTTTCCGTCATTGCATGAATAAGTGTTGTGTGTGTGATTGTTGAGGGGACGGGGGGGGGGGGGGGGGGGTAGCTCAGTTAATCAGAGCAGAGCTCTCCCCACAAACTAAGGTTAAGTACCGTTGAGGGTGATTACCACGGGTGAGAGTGAGAGAGACAGAGAGAGAGACAGAGACAGAGAGAGACAGAGAGAGAGACAGAGATTATAGGAAGAATCTAAAAATTAGCTCTTTTTCCCCTGCCAGCCCCTCCGAAAAGGACAGATAGAGAGAGATAAAGACAAGAACATTACAGACACAGAGAGAGACAGACAAACAGAGACAAACATTGACCGACAGAGACGGAGATATGTACCGAGAGGAATAGAGGCAGACATAGATAAAAAGACAGAGCACACATACGTGCGCGTGCGTGCGTGCGCGCGTGTATGCGTGCGCGCGCACACATACGTACGCATGTACGCACACGCGTACACACATATACATACAGACATCCATCCATCCAATTCATCATCCATCATCCATCCATTCATTCATCCATCATCCATCCATTCATTCATCCATCATCATCCATTCATTCATCCAAACACACACACACACACCACACCACACCACACCACACCACACCACACACACACACACACACACACACACACCACACACACACACCACCACCACCACCACCACACAACAACAACAACAACAACAACAACACACAACACAACACAACACAACACAACACACACAACACACTCACACACACACACACACAGAGGACAGACCCCCAACAACTCACCATGCCGTCACACAGATTCAGAGACACCACTGAGTCCCCTTGCCCCCGGAGGTAACCGGTGTAGAGGCAACGTAGATCTACCCCCTTCTCCACCCAGGACCGGTCACCGCTCACACGCTGGATCATAAACTCCGGGGCCAACAAGTCCAGGGCAGGGGTCAGTTTCAGCCTCACCCTGCCCCCCTCCCCTCCCTTCCCAGCACCTCCGGTGCTGTGACGTCATAGATCAGAGATTCGGGTAAGGAGTCGCCTCCCTTGTCCCCGTTGGCACGTGAAGCGGCAGGAAGACTGGGGGAGAGGGGGGTGAGGTGTGGTGGAAGGAGTGTGAAGTGACGGGGACGGGGAAGAAGACATTTTGGTCAGCACCTGCATACAAAACAAAAAAAAAAGGAAATTAAAGAGATGGGGTGAGTAGGTTAACTGATCGACTGACCAACTAATGAACTGACTGACTGGTTGATAAACCGACCAATAAAAAATATTTTATGGGATTTATAAAGTGCTGAATCTTGTAGAGCACCCAAATTAGATCAACTGACCAACTAATCAATTAATCGATTACTATCTATCTAAGCCTATCTATCTAAGCCTATCTATCTATCTATCTATCTATCTATCTATCTATCTATCTATCTATCTATCTATCTATCCATCCATCTATCTATCCATATATCTATCCATCTAGTAGTTAGCTAGCTGCTAGCTATTCCTTCATTTCACTCAATCAACAAGCCAACAAAAACTAATCAACCACTTAGATAACCAACTGACAAATTGATCACTTGAAGATATGTTTGATTTTGACTTGATTTCGTGTGATCGATCAATCGATCCCTCAATCGACCAAAACAAATCACCAAATGTGTCCAAGTCCTGTTTCTTACAGACCAGATGATCATCAATCTCTTATCGGTGTTGAAATTAAAAAATGTGTAAAATTTCATAGATCACACACCGCACACAGACGCACACATCACTTTCACGCGTCTGTACGAGCATTCGATCAAAACACACACACACACACACACACACACACACACACACACACACACACACAACACACACACAGAATACAGAGACATATGGGGAGGAGAGAGAGACAAGACTGAGACAGAGACGGAGAAACATAACCAGACACAGAAAGACAGACAGAAACAAAAACAAAGAACAGAGAAATAAGATATCGACATGACCAGTCAGGTTTCAGGCCAATACTTTTGCAAAGATGTACAATCATGGCCAAAATTATCCGTTCACCTCACCTTGGGTGGGATAAAGGTAGAAGGTTCCCATAACCCATGTGGTCGTAGAGGATCGAGGCATCAAAGACCTCAGCTTCTCTAGGGGCGGCGCCCATCTCTTCTCCCTCGCTGTTTTACCTTCCCTGATCCTAAAGAGGGCAGGTACCCATTTACAGCTGGATGAACTGGGGGGGGGGGGGGGGGGATTGTACTGAAGCCAAGGCGCGCAAACCGTCACCCATTCAATTGGTAACCACGCTCGATGCTGTTTAACCTTGGCTGGATGGGGGGAAGCGAGTGCTCTGACCACTGAGCTATCCCGGTCCCCAATTGGATGGGGATTTGATGACGGTAATGAAGGTGTAAATGGGTGCCTGCCCTCTTTAGGGTCAGGGAAGGTAAAGCAGCGAAGGAGAGGAGATGGGCGCCGCCCTCAACATGCCGGCCCCTAGAGAAGTTGAGGTCTCTGACGCCTCGCTCGCCTACGACCACACAGGTTATGGGACAACTTTACCTTTTACCTTTTAAATGAAGGAATGGGCCATCTGACAGTGTCTTCGTGTGTGCATCAGTTCCTAAAACTAAGGTGTGAAACCAGTGAACCTAGCGCCTAGCACACCTAATCCACAGTAGGTCTTGAACATGAGGAGTTTAGGCCTAGTTCCAGAGTGTGTGATAGCTTTCTTTGGCGTTTACTGTAGAAAGCTGTGTGTATTGGGATAATATTGTGACCATGTTGACAAAAATAATTTGGTGAAGTAGTTCATAGGTTCTTTTTTTTCATCAGTGGATTTGGATTTTTTGTGTGCTTGTGAACGCACACGCGCGCGTAAACATGCACCCACACACGTACACATACACACAATCTCTCTCTCTCTCTCTCTCTCTCTCTCTCTCTCTCTCTCTCTCTCTCTCTCTCTCTCTCTCTCTCTCTCTCTCTCTCTCTCTCTCTTCGTCCGGTATCACTTTCTGTAAAAGGACGTAAACTTACATACTACTACTACTACTACTACTACTACTACTACTACTACTACTACTACTACTACTGCTGCTGCTGCTGCTGCTGCTGCTGCTGCTGCTACTGCTGCTGCTGCTGCTGCTGATGCTGTTACTACTGCTGCTGCTGTTACTACTACTACTACTACTACTACTACTACTACTATACTACTACTACTACTACTACTGCTGCTGCTGCTGCTGCTGCTGCTGCTGCTGCTGCTGCTACTACTACTACTACTACTATTACTACTACTACTACTGCTACTACCACCACCCCCACCACTACCACTACTACCACCACTACCACTACTACCACTAATTCTACACACGCACGTGCGCGCGCGTACACACACACACACACACACACCACACCACACACACACACACACACACACACACACACACACACACACACACACACACACCAAGCGTTATGCATGACAAGCAGTCTTATGTATCTGTAGTTCTTTGTTTATTTTTTTTCCTTTTTTTTACAGTTACAGTACTACATCATTCCACATGTAAACCGTCTGTGTCAGCTTCTTACCTTTCGTAACTTGCTCCGAAGCAGCCCAATGTATGGAAGCCGCAACCCTGTGCGCTGCCGGGAACCTAGTTAGACACACTAAGCACCACCACCACCACCGCCACCGCCACTGCCACACTCCCCACACCCGCATATCCCCCGTCCTTCTCACACTCGGCATATTCACAAAACAACCAGCCAACCAACAACAAAAAAAGCAAACAAAAAAATCCTCACAGACAAATAAACTGCAAGTTCTCAATGATCCAGATTGTAATCCACACGTGTAGTAATCTCAGATCCTTAATTATTCCCCATACATGTTGTCAATCAATAATGTTGGTTCTACACAATCCAGGAAAATGGATAATTTTTGCTCAGAAATCGCTCATACACGATTTTTTTTTAAATTATCTCAACACACATAATCCACAGGGTTTGTTGTTGTTTGTTTTTATGATCATCCTTTGTTAATGTTTTGTTTCATTCTGTAGGTCATGGCACTTTATATAACTGAATCATTTCAAAAAGTAAAGTTTTCCTTTTCTTGGTCACATTTTTATTTTTAAAAAGAACAACATAAACAAACACAAACACTTTTCTCCCGACTGAATTTTCTCACACGTTTCAAAAATCATTCAGATTCACCCGAATACAGATATATAGTCGTAACTCTACAAGAATATTTCCCCTTCTCAGCAAAAAAGACAACAGTGGAAGCACGTGCACACAGAGATTTGTAGTAAATCTAACACACTCATAGTCTCCAAAACTCTTGTTTCTCTCTTTCTCTCTCTCACACACACACTCTCTCACTCGTCTTTCCTCGTAGTAGATATAGACTAGGCCTACTAGGCCGCCTACACTCTCTTTTGCATCTATGAGGCTTCTCAGATTTGGGCTGCCACGCGGTTAAAAGCTATTCCCATCTGGCCCCGCCCCCTTCGGCGGGGGGATTCAGCCAATAAAAAGGGAGAAGGGTTGATTGCGTAGTCTTGATAGACAACTGGTTCTGTGTGTTGATTCTGCTGCTGCACCTACTTGTACACTAGAGAACAACGCTGTTTTTCTGTCTGGTTTTTTTTTTTTTTTCGGAGTTTGTCGGTGTGGCTTTCAGTTGTAAGCAAGCGTTGTTGGTCTCCCTTGTTCTGCTTTGCTGACTTGACGATGACTGAGTTTCTAGAATGATAGTAGTGTGTGTGTGTGTGTGTGTGTGTGTGTGTGTGTGTGTGTGTGTGTGTGTGTGTGTGTGTGTGTGTGTGTGTGTGTGTTATTATTATTATTATTATTATCATCATTATAATTATTATCATCATTTTTTTAATGATTATTATTATTGTTGTTATTATCATTATTATTATTTTTTATATCGAGGATAATGGTGTGTGTGTGTGTGTGTGTGTGTGTGTGTGTGTGTGTGTGTTGTGTGTGTGTGTGTGTGTGTAAAACAATGGCAGTGGGTCCAGAGGTGCCACTACATTTGTGAAGAGAGAGAGAGAGAGAGAGAGAGAGAGAGAGAGAGAGAGAGAGAGAGAGAGAGAGAGAGAGAGAGAGAGAGAGAGAGAGAGAGAGAGAGAGAGAGAGAGAGAGAGACAGACAGACAGACAGACAGACAGACAGACAGACAGACAAAAACAGACAGGGTCCAAACAGAAAGACAGAGATTGAAAGACAGAGGAAGACAGAGGGTTCGGAACAGAGTAGAAAGAGAGGCCAACTAACAGACAGATACAAAGACAGAAAAAGACACCACACACACACACACACACACACACACACACACACACACACACACAACACACACACACACAACACACACGCACGCACGCACGCACGCACGCACGCACACGGGGGACGGGATACCTAATGGTCAGAAGATTGCGCTGGCAATTTGACGACCCGAGTTCGATTCCCATTCGAGGGGGTTTTTTTCCCCTGGAGTTAACATCAGTGCTGACTTCACTCTCCCCAAAGGTCTTTCGGATGAGACTGTAAACCGAGGCCCCGTGTGCGAACGCACGCAGAACATCTTGCGCACACGTTAAATCCTGTTCCGCTTTTCGTAACAGTACGCCATTGTGTGCCGGTGGGAACAGATTACAATATTTACAAAACTGCATACACACGGGACTGGATGAAAAAAAGCACACGAGTGCTTATTCCATTATCCTCGATATAAAAGAATAAATAAATAAAAAGTAAATAAATAAAACACACACACAGAGATAGAGAGACAGAGGGAGACGGAGCCAGAGAGAGAGAGAGAGAGAGAGAGAGAGAGAGAGAGAGAGAGAGAGAGAGAGAGAGAGAGAGAGAGAGGAGAGAGAGAGAGAGAGAGAGAGAGAGAGAGAGAGAAGACAGAAGACAGACAGACAGACGGACGACAGAGACAGACAAAGGACAGAGAGCTGCAGTCACATAAAAAAAACTGGGAGAGATCTGGTTGCAAAATCTTCTGACATCGGGACAGTAGAGTCAATAGGAAGGAGGAAGCTGGTTGCAAAATCTTCAGTGGTGCTCCAACGGTCTGCTAGACGACGGGATATAGGTGAAGATGAAGGCGAAGGAAGGAGTTAGTACCACAGCGAAATTTATTAGGGATACACACAAAAAAAAACATATATCGATCACCTCAGCGAAGATTGGAACCTGCCTGTGCACTCAATGGCTGTCAGATGACGAGCACCAACCTTTACCCACTCGGCCCCTCCGCCCACCCAATCCACACCCCCTGCAGTGGATACGAAGTCTAGGTCTGAGTAACGCACCTGCCTTGAAAGCGGGATGTGTGCGTTCCGTCCTTGTTTGTGCCCTAACTCCCCTCCCCTTACCCCTCCCCCATCCATTAGACCTCGAGTGGTGGTCTGGGTGCTAGTCTTTTGGATGAGACGATAAACCGAGGCCCCATGTGCAATATGCATTTACTGCACGTAAAAGAGGCTGGGACAATAAGCGAGTTGTCCCTATCATAATTATGTAGAGGTGGAAAAGCCTGTCGTAGGGAAACCAGTGCACAAGCAGAGACGGGATTTTTTTTTTTTATAATAATGGGTGGCGCTGCTCTTGTGGCGACCACGCGCTTTATCAGCCTGAATTTTTCGCCCTAAGAAATCTTCCGTGACTGAAAGTAGTATTCAATACAGTACAGTACAGCAAGTACAATACAATGCTATACAATACAATACAATACAATACAATACATACAATAATTTTTTGTCATCGCACGCTCAGAAAGAAACTATGGTTGTGAGTCTTATAATATAGCTTAAAAGCGAAAATGCCTTGGCCATCAAGCACCTGACAAGTCAGCGCATCCGATTTCGGCATGGGGGGGGGGGGGGGGGGGGAATCATTATCTTCTCCGTCTTTCTGATGGGAAAACCCAAAACAATAGAAAATGGACCAAGAAGGCAAGAAAAATAGACAAGAAGAAAGTGACTGGAAGAAAAGGATCAGGGCAGAAACAAAGATCGGAATAATAATAATACAATTTTTAACAAGATGGAATTCCTTACACAGAACTTCAGAAGGTAGAGGATGTTGTTTTAACAATACAACACACCCAAGCATCTCTCGCCTAATAACATACGATAGAGATTCATCTTTCAGCTTCTGTAACAGTAGCCGGGCAAGGCACCTTTAGCTACCGGACACAGACCGGCGCATTAGTAAGCAACTGACGGGAAAGGCCCGATTGAGAGAGTAGGAGTAGCAGTAAGCAGCCTCTGGGGTCAGTGTCAATGAGAGCAACAGGGTGGGAGAGAGCACAAACACTCTCTTTGATCCCAGGTCACGGGGAGTCAACGAGGTCACACTCACACACGGAAAGATTCTCTCCCTTGCCTGCTGCTGAAGTCTTTGGTGAAGAAGAGAGAGAAGAGAGAGAGAGGCTTCAGTACAGAACAATGTCAGAACTAGGCCTAACAGACTGGGTTAATTCCGTTAAGACCACGTCAGCCTGGGATAGGTAGGTATATGGACGGGTGACCTGCACTCCGTTTCTCACCTCGTTCCCTTCCCTCCCCCCACCCCTTGCTGTGACTGAATTGAAGACCTACAAGCAGAAGACATTGGGGTCATGTCAGGTTGGCCGCGTTCGCGGGTAGGGTCGGTCCCGCTTAATTTAAACAGATGTTCTATCCATCGGTCCCACAGAAGTAAGGATTTGTGTAACCTTTTTCTCTGGAATAACCCAGTAACATTCTCCTTCCCTCTGTTTCTTTGTATTGCTGTTTGCGTGCGTTCTGCTGTTGATGATATCACTGCCTTAATTAATGCTAGTAATTTTGTACATGCTTATCGAATTATTTGAGAAATACAGGCAAACTTCTCCAACTCCAGTGTGTACTGACAAGTCTTACGGTGAATCCCAGGTGGGATATAGGTGAGTCAGTCAGAGTGTATATTTTGGGTGACGTCCAGTTTGTTGAGCTGGGGAACGCGCAACAACAACAGCAACATATACCACATGCTTAGCTTATCGTATCTGCTTTGTTTCACATGATACAATATTCGCCATTTCGGAATTTTCTTTTCTTGTCTTTTCCTCTCTTTCATTTTATTTTTTGCCATTTGTTGTTGGATTTTTTTTTGGGGGGGGCGGGGGGGCTTTGTTGTTGTTGATGATGATGATGATAGGGGGGGGGGGGGGTCTTTTCTTTTTGCTGCTGTTTCTGTTTTCTTTGTGCATTTTTTTTAATCATAAAATTACCTCGCGTTATAAGTCTTTTCAGTCCTGAAGAGGAAAACAGGTTACTGTTGTGATTATATTATGATGTATGTATGTATATATATATATATATATATTATATATATATAGATAGATAGATAGATAGATAGATAGATAGATAGATAGATAGATAGATAGATAGATAGATAGATAGATAGATAGATAGATAGATAGATGTGTGTGTGTGTGGTGTGTGTGTGTGTGTGTGTGTGTGTGTGTGTGTGTGTGTGTGTGTGTGTGTGAGTGAGTGAGTGAGTGTGTGTGTGTGTGTGTGTGTGGTGTGTGTGTGTGTGTGTGTGTGTGTGTGTGTGTGTGTGTGTGTGTCCCAGCAGAGATTTCCAATTCACGGACGATGTGAAGGAGACCTAGTGTTTCCAGGAAAAAATATATAATAGGCTACAGACTGCTGCCAAAATGGGTCAAGTAGTGACTGTGTTTTTATAGCTTAGTACATGCATGACTAAGTACCATGGCCAAGCCAAACTTCTTATGTCATGCTATTACTTAACCTGCACGTTCATATTGTGGGTATGTATGTGTGTTTGTATAGGCAACCCCCATGTGAATGAGTGCACGTGAATGAGTGCCTGTGAGTTCGGGCAGGGAAATGCGTGCCTCATCTTGTGTGGTGTGTGTGTGTGTGTGTGTGTGTGTGTGTGTGTGTGTGTGTGTGGGGTGTGTGTGTGTGTGTGTGTCAGAATCATAAAACTTTATTGCCATTATGTCATTAATGCCAGTGTGTGTGTGTGTGTGTGTGTGTGTGTGTGTGTGTGTGTGTTGTGTGTGTGCGCGCGCGCGCGCGCGCATAGTGCGCGTGGCCAGGCGTGCGGGCAAGCGGGCAGGCGTGCTTGTGTGTGTATGTATGTATGTGTGCATGCGTGTGTACGCTTGCGTATGCCTACATACATGTATCTAGATCTGTATATGACAAAATAGTTCAGTACTCACTTACTACCGCTCTTCGTTTCTTCCTACAGACTCCATGGTCACCCAGCTGTCCTCTTCAGCACTGTAGCTTAGCTACACTGGCCCATGCTAAAAGATTTGTCAATTATGGATTGTAAGCTATCTCTGAAGGCGGCATGCGGCGACCTTAATGGTGAGCACCTTTGGTGAACCTTTGAGCCATAGCCGAGGAACAAATAAAAAAAAAGGTGTAAACTATTTACCAAGGCCTATATTACAATGTTGTTACGTGGTAATTCATGCAAAGTTCAGCCATAACCAGCGCTTAGCCTAACTACCTGCACTCTTCTTTATAGATGAAGCAAAATTCTCTTAAGTTGGAATATAGCTGCCCTTGTCGCAAAGTATCCCCCCCCCCCCCCCAAATCATTATTATAGGCAAACTTTCTCATTCCGTCTGTGTACGTTCAATCTATCAGTCTTATTGTCAGTGTATTATCTTTTTCTTTCTTCTTTGTCCATTCTCCTGCCCTTTTTTTTCCTGAAATAAAACTACTTTAAAGCTAACAATTCTTCCCCATACCGAAGTTAGAATGTGCTGGGCCTGACTTGTCAAGGGCTTAAATTAACAACAGTGCAAAGCATTTTTTCGCTCAAATGACAGACAATGTGAATAGTTGCTGTCTGAGCGTTCGACAACGATGATGCAGAAGAATAAGAATCTCACAGTGATTCTCAGTTAGGATTAAAAAATAATTTTTAAAAAGTCAAGAGTACGCATATTCTGGGTGACCCCAGGGTAGGGTGTTAAGCTGGGACACGGGCAGCAGTTACATCAGCAGCAACTGAAGACCTGTGCAGCCTCCCCCCCCCCCCCCCCCCAACCTTCTGCCTCTACCTCTTCCTCTCAGTAGGCAGTGTGCATTGCAGGCAGGCCGGCCGGCCGGTGGGAGTCAGCGAAGCGAAAGACAAACAGCCCATGTGGTGTCATGGTTCACTAGCCTAGCTAGGCAAGGTAGAAGGAGTGGGTCAAGGTGCTCCTCTGTACAGTAAGTAATGCACTGCTGGCAGCACTGACTGACCTCCTGTACTGAGTCAGTGAATGAGTTTAGTTGAGGCAGCCAGTTAGTTAGCGAGCTACATGCAGTTGGTTAGGGAGTAAGTTAGGTAGTAAGTTTGCTATTCAATCAGTTAGTTTGTTGGTCCATGAGTCAGTTTGTCAGTAAAATTAAATCTTTATATCGAGGATAATGGAATAAGCATTCATGAGCTTTTTTTTCATCCAGTCCCGTTTGTATGCATTTTGTAATCTTGTCATCTGTTCCACCGGCACACGATGGCCTACTCTTACGAAAAGCGGAACAGGATTAACGTGTACGGAAGATGTCTGCGTGCTTTCGTACACGGGCCTCGGTTACAGTTTCATCCGAAAGACTTTTGGGGAGAGTGGAGTCAGCATGATGTTAACTCAGGGGAAAAATCCCCTCCAACGGGAATCAAACTCGAGTCGCAATGTTCTGACCATTAGGCTATCCGTCTCCCAGTCAGTCAGTCAGTCAGTCAGCTAGTTAGTAAGTTAGTTAGCTAGCTAGCTAAAAAAAAAAAAAAAAACAAAAAAAAAAAAAAACCCTGATAAAACCAACTTGAAAAATTAAAAAATCTAACAACCTATCCTACATCAAACTGAAGTTTAAGTTAAAATCTCACCCACCTTTCATGGATAAACTGGCCGGCTATGAGAAGGAAGGTAGCAGGATGGTTAAGACGTTCCCACGCCATCAAGTAAACCGTTAGGGTCTGGGTTCGATTCCCACCCTTGCCCTTTCTTCCCAGTTTGACGAGAAAATAGAACTGAATGTCAAAGTCCTCCGGATGAAACAATAAACCGAGGCCCCATGTGCGAAAGCACGCAGAGCATCTTGCGCACAGCAGATTCAGCTTGCCATGAAGCACTCCCTGAAAAAGTCTCCCTTTATCTCAAGGATTCCTCCAAGAGTTGAGCCTAGAAAAGTTTTCCTGTTTTCGAGTTGACTGTGTTGAATATTTTGAAGGGATTAAGAGTTCTGAGCATGCGTGAACTACTTTGCTTGTTATTGCTCTCAGTATGTGTATGAATCTTATTCGTGTTTTCTGAATACAGATCAGAGGTGTTACTTTTGATTTTCGAAGTGAATATATTACTACAGCCACTGAAACTGAGTGAGGTGACAGCCCTGATATGGCTTTCGTGGTGGTCGGTAGGAAAGAAAGTAAGCGCTCTCATTGAGTAGAAGTAGTAGTAGTTGTGTAGTAGTAGTAGTAGTAGTAGTAGTAGTAGTAAGTAGTAGTATGTAGTAGTAGTAGTATAGTAGTAGTAGAAGAGAGAGTAAGTAGTAGTAGTAGTAGTAGTAGTAGTAGTAGTAGTAGTAGTATTTAGTGTAGTAGGCTCCCAGTTCACCAGCTGTAAAATTGATGGGTGCCTGCCCTCTTCAAGGTCAGGGAAGGTAAAGCAGCGAGGCAGAGGAGATGGGTGCGCCCACAAGACGCTGAAGAAGCTGAGGTCTTTGGCACCTGCTCTACAACGACTGCATAGGTTACGGGAACACCATTTACTTTTGTACCTGGTGTATGACTGAGATCAAGATTAATTCAGTATAGTATAAGGGACATTCAGCCAGCTTTGAAACAGACAGGAAAAAAAGAGATGAAGAAATAGATCGAAAGACAGATAACACGAGACAGACAGACTCATAAAGATAGACAGAAAGCTAGAAAGACCATGCATGCATGCCTGCTTGCAGTATTTGTGATGGCGGGTCGGGTAGCCTAGCTGAAGTTAGATTGAAGGAAAACCAGTTGCAGTTTTTTGTTTACAAGAAAAAAAATGAAATGGTTGAACATTAAGTGCCTGTGTCTATTGAAAATGGAAAAGAGTGAGCCGTTACGACGCCCTCTTTCTTGTCTTCATATTAAGTTATGAATGAGACATGGTAAAATTACACCATATAAATTAAATGCATTGTTGTCAAACAAAAAACTATTTGGAGAAATATGTGAACTTTCTCTGTTTTACTAGGCCTACAGGAATATAGCCACACAAAGCCGCACGCAAACCCGGAACTTCTGCCTTGCTGTGCGCATGCGCAAAAACCACAATCGGGTCTAGAGCGCGCTGAGAAATGCAAAGCGTAGGTTGTTTACTCTTCATAGAACGCTGTGTATGCATCTCATCAGGATTTTTTGTTTTTAGTTTTTAGCCTAAGCTATGATTATAATGAAGCAAAGGACTGCATAGTTATAATGGTGATGATCCTGTGGTTGTAGTGGAAATAATGTTGCGCGGCAGAATTTGACTTGTGCTTGCTGGATTTTTAAGCTCGCCTCAATCGTGGCTTGTCGGCAAAGCTTCTGCTATCTAGAAGGCAAGGTAAGGAGATAATTTTCAGTCTGTGAAAGGTGTTCAAAGTCTCAATTTCCAGCAGGAATGTTAAAGTAGATACTTATAGAATGTAGAAGGCGAAATTTAGGTTTCTGTTTTGGACAAAAGAAATACACGAAAGCGAGTGTACTGTCCGGGTGGTGTGCGCGCTTGTGGACGCCATGTTGCATTTCAATGAAATTTTCTCCATTTCATTTGCAGACTGCCCACCTAATCTTCCGTTGTGTGCGATATATTTTAAGAAAACTCAACAGAGTATAGCTTGGTTAAGACGTTGATCTGTATACATGTAAGTATCGATATAGACAGACGAACTAAACCTAGGCCCCCCCCCCCCCCCCCCTCTTCTCCCGTCAAGTGTGTGCACGTACAGGCGCTTGACAGAGGTCTCTTCCAGTTCACAAGTGATCATTTTATTGATTGCTGTTAAGTGTTAATGGTAACATCAGGTCTGTGAGAGTATCTTTAAAGTGAGAGTGAAACCGTAATATTGTCTGAAAAGCAGTATTATTATTTAGTATTATTTTTTACCAAGGCAAAAACATGGTAGTTATTCCTACCACTGTACCAGTACTATTGACAATTGTCCTAATCAGGCTGTGATCAATCTCATGGGTGAATATTGTATGTATGTTGTTCATTGTTACTATAGAGTTATAAAAATCATCTATGTAATGGGACTATTACAGTATCAGAAACAAACAAAAAATACCCAATCAAGAACAACAACAAAAAAAACTTAATAAAAACTGGTTGCCATGGAAATATATCAAGATGGCTGACAAAAAAATATTAAGACTGAAACTTAGTGAAATTGAAACTAAAGACTAATAGTAATACACTTTACAGTATTACCCCTGCAGTGGTGATTTGAGTTTTTAGGCTTGTGATGGTGCGTGTTCAAGATATCACTTTGACTTTGATGGGATTTTTCCCAGGAGTTACTCAATGTCTTGATTAGTTCATAATATTAATACACACAAATTGATTTAATTAAAACCAGTTCTGCCCTAAGTTTCTGAGGAGTAATCTTTTGCATGCAGGTAGGAACAGTTGACAGAATCAAAAATGCCTTTTTAAGTAATGCACATTCATATTATATTACATCACATGTCATGTTTCTTAGGCATAATCCCCAAAGTCCAAATGCAGAGCTACCTTTATAGTTCAAAATATATCATATGGTGGGCAAAACAGTTGAGAGTTGCATAGGCAAAATCCATGGTGGATTGTGAGTCTGTTGTAAATGAAATTCCATATATATTGCATTATTGGTGATATTCTCATTGTGAATTTTTTTTTTTTAAAGGAATATGATATCCAGGACCTTGGAGTTGATTCCTTTTAAAAATTAACAAAATTAAACTTTTGATCTGTGACACATACCTCGTTGAAAACTTGAAAGCCAAAGCTTGTCTATCGAAAGTATTCTCATTACAAATGATGACAACTCATGATAAACTCTATTAATGTTATTGTCCCCCCCCAAAAAAAAAGGTAAATACTAAAGGTTCAACTGTGTCACAGTGTTTGGGAGTGCAATTAAATCATGATTTATAAACTAAGTTGTATACTCTACTCTGCCATGTTCAATACGACAATACTCAATAGTATAAAAAAGAAAATGGTGTTGAGATATATATAATATGATCAGCTCTCAAAAGGTGCCCAGTCTTACATATACCTTACAAAAAACGCTGTAACTTTGTAAGTAATCATTCACTTAAATCAGCAAACCTAAAATACTCTAGGAAAATGATTGGAGAGATGAACTGAGCATTTTAAAGCTAGTGGGTAGTCAAAATATTGTTAATTTTAGATAATAGTGTGGAAAAGTGGGCCTTTTTCTGCCTATTTTAATCGGTCCGTCAGCACATAGGTTATTGTGCATGATCGTGTGCAGGAACTAAGAGTAGTTTGCTAAAACAGCTGGGCAGTGTTTTAGTTACTGAATTGATCTTTATTCTCTTTAAAAGATTTGTGCTCAAATACACATACTTTTTGAGGTATTATGACTTTAAAAACATGGGAGTACCGCGTTACATAGGGTGTCACGCTGAGATCGTTAGATGATGCCTCGGTAGAACGATGTAAAACTTGGACTGGATTGGGGAACGCACTTGATTATTTCTATAGTGTTGACGCTTTCTAAAAATCACTATTTTATGTAAAATAGTATGCTGTGTTAGAAAATATTGCTTTTTGAATATTTAGTGTCAAAATCACGAAGGAAACTTTTTAATTTATTTTTTTAACATAAGGTTGAACACAGTCATGTCCACCATTTTGGATGTCGGAAATGCCGTCTGCGCATGTGCAAAACTTTGTTTACCAGCATGGTGAAGATGGTGAGGCGTGCAGTTGAGGTTTTCATTTTTGTCACGCTTAATTTTCAAGTTACGCGGTACACTAAATGTAACAAATGACACCTAAAACCATTAAATTCTTACTTTTAAACATTTCTATTGTCTTTTAAGGGTGTGTTTATATTAGATTGCTGTTAAAAAGATCGTTTGAAAGTGTTACTGGCTGTACTTTCGAATTAGCTGGTTCTTCGTGGTCTGGAGAGTTGTGTGATGAAAGTTGGCATGGTGTCGCCAATTACAAAGCACACCATTCTTGAGAAATTTTGTATGGAATTAATGTTTTCAATAATTGTTTTTACACAAATCATAATGGCAGTTTATGTTAATTTCAACCAATGGGCAGGGAGTTTATAGTTCTGGTATACTTTGTGCAGTGACCACAAATAGTGTTCAATGTTACCACTATCAGACACCAGCTTTGAGGAAGTTTGAGCAGCAAGCTCATTTTTCTGTCAGCAGTTTATCCATGAAACAGCTTTACTTTCACAAGTGCTCTGGACTTATTTAGCACTGGACAACATCTTAACATATTTTGGTTAAAAAAAAACCCATTTACAAGAATTTTTTAACAGAAGTTTTTTTTTTTTTTAATTGCAATTCACAATGTGTGACTGATAGTGCTCATGCTCTTTAAAAAAAAAGAAAGAAGATATTTAGTATGTTACCCTAAGCACAAGCAGATGAAAAGAAATGTAGACATTGTGCTGATAGCTGTGATAGTTTGTGACTTAAAACAGTTATCAGTTACAGACATGGGCTACCTCTGACAATTATGATATTATTACTATTAGTAATAATTTTATGATTTTCATCCTATAATTGTTGCTCAAAATAATTTAACTATTCAAGAACATTTTGCAGATTCACATGGTCATTTGATTAAATCTGTAGCACAGGAGCAACAGAATACCCACTTTCTGAAGATGTCAAATAAAATTTCACATCAGTTGAACCTTTTTTACTTTTACTTAATGGTTTTCCCACCAGTTTATTACATTCTCCTCTTTCTCACCTTTTAGTTTAATGCTCTGTGAAGTCACTGTGGCACTGTACTATTAAAGAGCTGTTTGCCAGATCTATTCTTTCCTTTCTTTTCTTTTTCACCTACTTTGACTCTATGTTCCGACAAAAGCTGTATTATTACTTATATTAGTATTAATAGCATACTATTGCTTGTGCTTTATTCCCTTAACTGGATGTGGATCTATTTAGGTTCTGTTTTATGTTTTCTTAAGAATCACAATTTTAAAATGTAAAATCACTGACTTGATATGTTTTGTGTGGAAACCCTATTTAGTATTTTGTACAAAGTATAGGATTATAACAAACCCAACAAAACCAAACCAAGAGATATTTGACAGACAACATAGAAATGCAATGATGCCTTTGCAGCAACAAAATAAATGGACTATTGCAGGCTCACAGAAAGACAAAAACAGCATTGTAGATGTCACACACACACGCACGCACGCACGCACAGAGGTCTCTTCCAGTTCACAAATGATCTTTTTTTGATTGTGTTAAGTGTTAATTGGGAAAATCAGGGCTGGGGGGGGGGAAAAAAGGGATCTTTAAATTTAGAGTGGGAAAACCCTAATATTGTCTGAAAAACAGTATTATTTATTTAGTATTATTTTTTTCCAAGGCCAAAAAATTTGGGAGTTATTCCCACCACTGTACCAGTACTTTTGACAATTGTCCCAATCAGGCTGTGATCAATCTCAGGGGTGAATATTGTATGTATGTTGTTCATTGTTACTATAGAGTTATAAAAATCATCTATGTAATGGGACTATTACAGTATCAGAAACAAACAAAAAATACCCAATCAAGAACAACAACAAAAAAAACTTAATAAAAACTGGTTGCCATGGAAATATATCAAGATGGCTGACAAAAAAATATTAAGACTGAAACTTAGTGAAATTGAAACTAAAGACTAATAGTAATACACTTTACAGTATTACCCCTGCAGTGGTGATTTGAGTTTTTGGGCTTGTGATGGTGCGTGTTCAAGATATCACTTTGACTTTGATGGGATTTTCCCAGGAGTTACTCAATGTCTTGATTAGTTCATAATATTAATACACACAAATTGATTTAATTAAAACCAGTTCTGCCCTAAGTTTCTGAGGAGTAATCTTTTGCATGCAGGTAGGAACAGTTGACAGAATCAAAAATGCCTTTTTAAGTAATGCACATTCATATTAATTACATCACATGTCATGTTTCTTAGGCATAATCCCCAAAGTCCAAATGCAGAGCTACCTTTATAGTTCAAAATATATCATATGGTGGGCAAAACAGTTGAGAGTTGCATAGGCAAAATCCATGGTGGATTGTGAGTCTGTTGTAAATGAAATTCCATATATATTGCATTATTGGTGATATTCTCATTGTGAATTTTTTTTTTTTAAAGGAATATGATATCCAGGACCTTGGAGTTGATTCCTTTTAAAAATTAACAAAATTAAACTTTTGATCTGTGACACATACCTCGTTGAAAACTTGAAAGCCAAAGCTTGTCTATCGAAAGTATTCTCATTACAAATGATGACAACTCATGATAAACTCTATTAATGTTATTGTCCCCCCCCCAAAAAAAAAGGTAAATACTAAAGGTTCAACTGTGTCACAGTGTTTGGGAGTGCAATTAAATCATGATTTATAAACTAAGTTGTATACTCTACTCTGCCATGTTCAATACGACAATACTCAATAGTATAAAAAAGAAAATGGTGTTGAGATATATATAATATGATCAGCTCTCAAAAGGTGCCCAGTCTTACATATACCTTACAAAAAACGCTGTAACTTTGTAAGTAATCATTCACTTAAATCAGCAAACCTAAAATACTCTAGGAAAATGATTGGAGAGATGAACTGAGCATTTTAAAGCTAGTGGGTAGTCAAAATATTGTTAATTTTAGATAATAGTGTGGAAAAGTGGGCCTTTTTCTGCCTATTTTAATCGGTCCGTCAGCACATAGGTTATTGTGCATGATCGTGTGCAGGAACTAAGAGTAGTTTGCTAAAACAGCTGGGCAGTGTTTTAGTTACTGAATTGATCTTTATTCTCTTTAAAAGATTTGTGCTCAAATACACATACTTTTTGAGGTATTATGACTTTAAAACATGGAGTACCGCGTTACATAGGGTGTCACGCTGAGATCGTTAGATGATGCCTCGGTAGAACGATGTAAAACTTGGACTGGATTGGGGAACGCACTTGATTATTTCTATAGTGTTGACGCTTTCTAAAAATCACTATTTTATGTAAAATAGTATGCTGTGTTAGAAAATATTGCTTTTTGAATATTTAGTGTCAAAATCACGAAGGAAACTTTTTAATTTATTTTTTTAACATAAGGTTGAACACAGTCATGTCCACCATTTTGGATGTCGGAAATGCCGTCTGCGCATGTGCAAAACTTTGTTTACCAGCATGGTGAAGATGGTGAGGCGTGCAGTTGAGGTTTTCATTTTTGTCACGCTTAATTTTCAAGTTACGCGGTACACTAAATGTAACAAATGACACCTAAAACCATTAAATTCTTACTTTTAAACATTTCTATTGTCTTTTAAGGGTGTGTTTTATATTAGATTGCTGTTAAAAAGATCGTTTGAAAGTGTTACTGGCTGTACTTTCGAATTAGCTGGTTCTTCGTGGTCTGGAGAGTTGTGTGATGAAAGTTGGCATGGTGTCGCCAATTACAAAGCACACCATTCTTGAGAAATTTTGTATGGAATTAATGTTTTCAATAATTGTTTTTACACAAATCATAATGGCAGTTTATGTTAATTTCAACCAATGGGGCAGGGAGTTTATAGTTCTGGTATACTTTGTGCAGTGACCACAAATAGTGTTCAATGTTACCACTATCAGACACCAGCTTTGAGGAAGTTTGAGCAGCAAGCTCATTTTTCTGTCAGCAGTTTATCCATGAAACAGCTTTACTTTCACAAGTGCTCTGGACTTATTTAGCACTGGACAACATCTTAACATATTTTGGTTAAAAAAAAACCCATTTACAAGAATTTTTTTAACAGAAGTTTTTTTTTTTTTAATTGCAATTCACAATGTGTGACTGATAGTGCTCATGCTCTTTAAAAAAAAAGAAAGAAGATATTTTAGTATGTTACCCTAAGCACAAGCAGATGAAAAGAAATGTAGACATTGTGCTGATAGCTGTGATAGTTTGTGACTTAAAAACAGTTATCAGTTACAGACATGGGCTACCTCTGACAATTATGATATTATTACTATTAGTAATAATTTTATGATTTTCATCCTATAATTGTTGCTCAAAATAATTTAACTATTCAAGAACATTTTGCAGATTCACATGGTCATTTGATTAAATCTGTAGCACAGGAGCAACAGAATACCCACTTTCTGAAGATGTCAAATAAAATTTCACATCAGTTGAACCTTTTTTACTTTTACTTAATGGTTTTCCCACCAGTTTATTACATTCTCCTCTTTCTCACCTTTTAGTTTAATGCTCTGTGAAGTCACTGTGGCACTGTACTATTAAAGAGCTGTTTGCCAGATCTATTCTTTCCTTTCTTTTCTTTTTCACCTACTTTGACTCTATGTTCCGACAAAAGCTGTATTATTACTTATATTAGTATTAATAGCATACTATTGCTTGTGCTTTATTCCCTTAACTGGATGTGGATCTATTTAGGTTCTGTTTTATGTTTTCTTAAGAATCACAATTTTAAAATGTAAAATCACTGACTTGATATGTTTTGTGTGGAAACCCTATTTAGTATTTTGTACAAAGTATAGGATTATAACAAACCCAACAAAACCAAACCAAGAGATATTTGACAGACAACATAGAAATGCAATGATGCCTTTGCAGCAACAAAATAAATGGACTATTGCAGGCTCACAGAAAGACAAAAACAGCATTGTAGATGTCACACACACACGCACGCACGCACGCACACACGCACATACACACACACAGGCACACACACAGTGACACACACACATACACACGCGCGCACACACACACACACACACACCACACACACACACACACACACACACACACACACACACACACACACACACACACACACACACACACACACACACACACAACGGAGGGAGGGAGGGAGGGAGAGAGAGAGAGAGAGAGAGAGAGAGAGAGAGAGAGAGAGACTCAGACAGAGAGAGAGAGAGAGAAATCAATAATTCAAATGAATTTTATTACAATCAAATATTTGTTTTGGTAATCATGGGAAGTGTTACGCCCCTACCCCCACCCCCCCCCCAAAAAAAAAGAGAAGATTTAAAGTAAAGAGCTTCACAGCTGTGTTTCTTTACTGTGAGATGCTCTGAGACAGTTCAAAACAAGAAGAGACATAGGCATGGCATTACTGTTTTATCAAGCTGAATGTTTAGTTAACAAAAATAAATAAAATGATTTTTTTTTCACAAAAAGTATTGTAGAGTAAAAAACAAAAAGATATCCAAAGAAAATGGGATTTAAAAAGGTGATGATCTCTACTTTAATATCAAGCACCATAGATCTGTCTTAAAATGATATCAATAAAAAATAAAACACACAAAATTGAGCTCAAATGAGAATGGAATATAACTTACAAGTGGATTTTCCCATATTACACTGGTTCTTGTAAAACTTTTACAAAACAAAGACCAAACAATAGTTTACTGTCCAGCAATAAGCATGTCACACGTAACACCAACTTTTAAAAGATTATCATTCCAGACTCACTGTGCATTTGTCTTGAGATAAATATTATTAATGACAGAAAATATCTTTAAAACCTTGGCATAAAGTGGTGTGTAATATTAGCACTGTGGTTTATTCATATTTGTATTGGTTACATGTGACCTGTGACAGCACACATTGCTAGTCACGACATGATTTGTCACAAATGACACCATAATGTGACAGTTAGACAAAATTATTAGCTTAATTAACTTTTTTACTTTGAAATAAAGAATAATGCTTTCTTAAGTAAATTATATGCACAGCTTGTATCTGCAGAGTGCTTTTTTGCATGGCAGAAAAAAACTTTTTTGGCCGAATAGTGTCCCGGGTGACAGTGCCATTATTCAATGTTATGTAACTCCCCTTTAAATAACCTATTCCAACTTTCAGTGTGTAGTTATGTTCAGAGACATCAAAGACAACATCAGAACTTCTTATTTCCTTTTTCACCTTTGAATTTGTTGATTTATAAAGGAATGATTTGTGTCACGTCACAAGTAACACTATTTTTTCATCTGTCTTTCAATGTGATTTTCTAAAAAACTATCAAAAGTATTATCTTTTCTGTTGTAAAATACGAATATTGGGTGTTTAAACTTAGTATAAATCTCTGTCTCATGAAAGTCTGCTGTAATTTAATTTCCAGCAGTTGGTGAGGCACCTTTTGAGAGTTGGTCATATATATATATATATATATATATATATATATATATATATATATATATATATATATATATATATATATATATATTTGTATTTTGTACCACTTTATGTCAGGGCAGATTTCTCTGCGTGAAATTCGGGCTGCTCTCCCCGGGGAGAGGGCGTCGCCACAAGTGCAGCGCCTACCCATTTTTTTGTTTCTTTTTCCTGCATGCAAGTGTATTTGTTTCCCTATCAGAGTGGCTTTTTTCTACAGAATTTTGCCAGGGACAACCCCCTTGTTGCTGTGGGTTCTTTTACGTGCGCTAAATAGGGATGTGTAACACACGGGACCTCAGTTTATCGTCTCATCCGAAAGACTAGCGCCCAGACCACCACTCAGGGTCTAATGGATGGGGAAAAAGTTTTGGGTCCAAACGGGGTACGAACCCCGCACACTCCGACCCGGACTTTTTGCTTTCTAGGCAAGGCACGTGACCACCTAGACCACCAATCCACCGATATATTATATATATTTGGTTTTGATTTTTGACGATTAATTATATTATTTATATTGACTGTGTCATTTAAGAAAACCCATATTGATACTCAGCAGATCTATCAATCTGAATTGATTTATTAATTTTGATACAAAGTTTGAATTTTTTGTTTGTTGACAGAAGAGTTTTGGAGCAGCGTCGCTGTGACAGCTAAAGCAAGATGGTTTTGGAGGTTGACGTGAAAGCCTTTATTCAAAACCTGCGTGCTACCAAGCCCCCGTATAAATGCCCCTATGAAAACTGCGAAAAAGTCTACAAAAGCTATTCTGGCATTCAGCATCACCTGTATCATTTTGATCACAACAACCCAGAGCCACCTGGCCAGACCCCGCGGTCTGGCAGCAAACCCCACAAGAAAAACAAACACCACCATCGGAGTGTGCAGAGGTCTCCTTCCCCCCCTGAGCGCCCCCCTGCTCAGTCTCACGCCCGAGAGAGCCTCTCCTACAAAGAATCCAGCGGATGGTAGAAATCAGCCTGGGCGGGAAGACGCTGTGTGTGGACATTTACCAGCCTCTGGATGTGATCTCGCAGGATGAAATCGACAATCAGAACAATGCAGAGAAGGAGGAGAAGGAAGAAAAGAGTGTGCAGAAGCCGGCCAAAGTTGGGGAGAATGGGAAATCGCGGAAGGAGAATGCCAATACTGCTGCGAATTCTCAGCCGGCCAAACTGCCAGAAGTGCAAGTGAAGGTGCTGGAGGATTACATCAGGCCCAAGGTGCCCCCCACACCCTCAGCCTCCTACTACCGCCACATTGAGAAATCGGCAGAGGAGCTGGATGAAGAAGTGGAATATGACATGGATGAGGAGGTAAGGATTTTTTTTCTCCCCATTCCTGTTATCGTTTCTTTCAAAAACCAAAAAAGAAGAGTTTTGTTTGTTGTTTTGTTGTGGTTTTTTTTTTTTCAAACATGATTAATTACCAGTTGTGTTGTACTACTAGTACTTGTTCAGAATGTAACCTGAATTTATAAGTGAATTGTCAATTGGAGTAAAATTTGTTCTGTTTTGACCGCTCAGGAAAAGCTAGCTCAGCTCTGTCACTAAGCGCAAACCATGATAATAAACTTGTGTTAACATTCCAAGACTATTTCAAATCAAAATACACACAAGCACTCACAGTGTACACACACACACACACACACACACACACACACACACACACACACACACACACACACACACACACACACACACACAACACTTTCATATTGAGTTCCACATATTCAGAATGAGACTTTCTTCATTTGGGGGTAAAAACTGTCACATAACAAATGTCACCAGTGTTGGTAAACCGGAGCTCTAGCCAAGGGAACAGAAGAACATTTTCAAAAAAATACTGAGTAACCTAGTCTAGTTAGTGTAACATAACTTATTTGAATATATTTGGGGAGCAACTTTTCATCACATGTTTAATCACATTTCATTGTGATTGTGTTGCAGGACCATGCCTGGCTGGAAATGTTCAACTCCAAGCGGACCCACAGCAGCAGCGGCATGGTGGTGTCGCAGGAGACCTTTGAAACGCTGATGGACCGCTTTGAGAAGGAGGCCTTCTTCCAGAGCCAGACGGCCGGCAAAGACCAAGGGCCCTCCATCGACGAGGACGCCGTCTGCTCCATCTGCATGGACGGGGAGTGCCAGAACACCAACGTCATTCTCTTCTGTGATATGTGCAACCTGGCCGTGCACCAGGAATGCTACGGCGTCCCTTACATTCCTGAAGGACAGTGGCTGTGTCGCCGCTGCCTCCAGTCCCCCTCGCGGGCTGTGGACTGCGTGCTGTGCCCCAACAAGGGTGGTGCTTTCAAACAGACGGACGACGGGCGCTGGGCTCATGTGGTGTGTGCTCTGTGGGTTCCAGAGGTGGGTTTTGCCAACACAGTGTTTTTGGAACCTATTGACTGTCTGGAACGGATACCGCTCGCCAGGAAAAAGTTGACGTGCTATGTGTGCAAGCAGAAGGGGTCTGGGGCCTGTATCCAGTGCCACAGACCCAACTGCTACACGGCATTCCACGTCACCTGTGCACAGCAGGCCGGGTTGTACATGAAGATAGAGCCGGACAAAATGCCTGCTGGGGTGAAGAAGACAGCATTGTGTGATGTGCACATGTCACCAGACAGTGAGTGGACTCCGATGATGAACAATGGGGACAGCAGCCCGGAGAAGAAGAACAGCCTTTCTCCAGAGGACGTCAAAGCGGAGAGACGCAGAAAGATGCGACAAGCCAGGAAAATTTTGGAGAGTAGGAGAAAGGCGCGGCCGGTCATCTCAATTCCAACTATTCCTGAAAACAGGTGAGCAACTGTATAAATTAACATTACATACTACATACATGTACGTGAATCGTGATGCCTTATCATCTTATGTAAAATGTTTTGATTTGTTGATTTCTTCTCACCAGTGTTGTTGTGGTTTTATGTTGTTTAGGGGGTTGTGTTTTTTGTTTTGTTTACAAGTCATTTTTTGTTTTTGTCTTTTTCATTCAGTCACTGAACAGATCTCTCTCTCCCTTTGTGTTTTGTCTTTTCCTTGCAATTACTGCACAGATCTCCTTGTCCCTTTGTGTTTTGTCGTTTCCTTGCAATCACTGCACAGATCTCCCTGTCCTTTTGTGTTTTGTATGTCTTTTCCATACAATTGCTGCACAGATCTAGATCTTACTCTTCCTTTGTCAGTTTGTTTTGTCTTTTCTGATTCGATAATTTTTATGATTACTGCACAGATCACCCTCTCCCTTTGTGTTTTTACTTTTCCATACAATCGCTGCACAGATCATCTATCTTCCTCTCCCTTATCTTTTCCATGGATACAATCACTGCACAATAAATTCCTCTTCCTTTGTCTTTTGGTTACAGAATACTCTGATCATGAAATTATTGTCTAAGTAGCTCTTTGTTCTTGTATGCCCTGAGTTACTGACCACAGTTTCATCCTGAGAGCAATACAATTTTTAAAAAATAGTACAATATATACACTGACTCTTGTCAATCACTGGCTAATTCAGTAATTGCCAATTGGTGGTGGCAATTCACTTGTTAGAACTATTGAAACTGGATTTTCTTGCCTTCTCAACTGAGTCATTCTTTGCTTTTGGTCACTAAAAGAAGTCCCAAGACCTCAAATTTCAAAATCATTGGATGGATTCTAAAGTGGGCAATTTAAGTACATCAAGGAAAGCCGAAAAGAGAGGTAACTGTAGTAGCACCCATCTAGGATAGTGACCAAGAGCAAAGAATGACTCATTTATAAATTTTTATATAACACAGGGTTCACGCTAGGATTTTTTAAAACCAGTAAGTACTGCGAGTTGCCATTTCAGAGATCTCTTATCTTGACCATCTCCCCCAAAATTTGTCCCCAGAAAATAAAATCCGGGACGTACTGTGAACAAAATGAAACTATTCAGTGAGGGGGTGAGGGAGGGGGAGGGGGGGATTGTTCGGCAGCAAAACTAAATCTAAATTGAAGGCAAATCTCTCAGACTTTGCCTTGCTGCTGCCACTCGCTTCTTGGGCACGAAGCCATGCAGGAAATAGGTTTTTTTTTTCTAGCGCCTCTGTCACTGTCTCAGTGTCTGTGTTTGTCAGTCTGTTGTTTTGCATGACATCATTTGTGTGACTTATAAAGTTATAGTCTTCTTTCTTGTTTCTATGCTTAGCGCTCATCTAGATCTTTTGTTCAATTTACATTTAGTTTTCGACTCTTCTCTCTCAAAGCAATGCGCAAATTCATAGTCATAGACCCTCCGCTTTTCGTAAGAGCAGGCCATCGTGTGCCAGTGGGAACAGATGACATTTACAAAACTGCATACACACGGGGACTGGATGTAAAAAAGCACAGGAGTGCTTATTCCATTACCCTCGATATAAAAGATTAAAAGAATAAAGAATAAATAAATCTAGGCCCCATTTACTCATTGTGAATGGAAATCACTGTCATGCCGAGAAGAGCGCGAAGCTCTATTCTTTCACAGTAAAGCTTGCTGTTCTGCATGCTAGGCTAATGAGGCTGGCGCCAAAGATGTTTGTTGGAAGGGGTAGGTGCAGAAGCACAGTACAGGCGCATGACAGACTCGGAAAATGTCACTTAAGATTTTTTTTTTTTTTAGACGGAAATCTTATCGGTCACAGGCAAACAGAATCGGTACGCGGTACTGGCTGCTTCGAAAATTTTTGGTATTCCCTGTTTACAATCAGTAAAATACCGACAATTACTGGTTATCGCGAACCCTGTAACATCAAACATGATAATGATAAATAAAATTAAATAAATATTCTATTTTACAACTCTTTAAAAAAAAAAAAAGTTTTGTTAAGCCTTAAGGTGTAAACTGTCACACTCACACTGTGTTATGGTGTCGCAAAAATCTTCATAAGCTGAAAATGCACGTATCTTATAAACTCCATGAATGTAACGAGGTTATGCATAACAGATGTTTACTGCTAGTGCTAACATGTATTATTAACAGGTAAGTATGAATTTGTTTTAATTAACAGTTAAATCCTGGAATAAGGCATAATGAGAATTGGGTATGCCAAGTGTAAACTATCACTGAGTTACATTTTTACACGGCAGATCATTTCTTATGAAAAATAACAGAATAAGGCTGGTAATGCATACAGATTGGATTCTCATGTAGTTAAACAATTTAGAGTTATTATGATTTTGTATTTTAACATTTTTTTTTTAACTAACCATGTTACAATGGGCATGTCTGTGAGGCGTAAAAAGCACAAGGTCCAAGGATCTGCATACCAATGCTGAGTTAAAATTCTATAGTAATTATATTAAGCAGAGATACAGATTCAAACCTTGTTGACCAGGGACAAATTCTTAAGTAAATGATAGCTGATTGATCAATGTTCATCCTGCTACTAGTTGTACATTACACATACATTATACACATGTACTCATCTGGTGCTTACATAGCTGACAATTTATCTGTAATGAAAACATCTGCATACTAAACATTTGGTATTCATTTCTGCCACCATTTCATTTTATCTGTACTTTTTCTGTAAATCTTGACATTAATGACAATTTTCCAAATTCAAAAACAGAACAATTTAGAAAAAAAAAACCCACCTGTAATTTAAATCAAGCACTGAAGCAGTCTGCTAAGCCAAAATAGTAGAGCCTAAATCAAAGGGTCCTGACCTTTTGCTTTACTAGGCTACTATTTTGGGTTAGCAGCAATTTTTTTATATTTTGATACGTTGCTATGCCATTTGAAAAAAAAAAAAAATTTGTGAGTCTTCACTGATAGCAGTGGTTCACATACAAATTACAATCAAAGTCAATTATGTATTATATCATGAAATTGTTGTATCTATAGCAAAGGCACCTGTAGATGAACTGAACAAGAAGTAGCACTAGCAGGTGATATTGTGCTTGTACTTGTAGTGATTGTACAAGGGAGACAGTGACACTGACAAGAGTGCACATGACATGCACATGAATTAATAAGTGATGAACTAACTATATATATATTATTAGTAATTGTATTAGTAGTATTAGTAACTGGATCGGTGGTCTAGATGGTCACGCGCCCTGCCTAGAAAGCAAAAAGCCCGGGTCGGAGTGTGCGGGGTTCGTACTCCGTTTGGACCCAAAACTTTTTCCCCATCCATTAGACCCTGAGTGGTGGTCTGGGCGCTAGTCTTTCGGATGAGACGATAAACAGAGGTCCCGTGTGTTACACATCACTATTTAATTTAGCGCACGTAAAAGAACCCACGGCAACAAGGGGGTTGTCCCTGGCAAAATTCTGTAGAAAGAAGCCACTCTGATAGGGAAACAAATACACTCGCATGCAGGAAAAAGAAGGAAAAAAAAGGGTAGGCGCTGCACATGTGGCGACGCGCTCTCCCCGGGGAGAGCAGCCCAATTTCACGCAGAGAAATCTGCGTGACATAAAGTGGTACAAAATACAAAAAAAAAAATAATAATTACTAAGTGAAGAAAGTCATGAATATGGATACACAATGCACAGGCTTTACAGTTAACTGGATGGATTTGTGTCTGTTGAAGTTCAAAATAACAAAGGGAGTCAAAATAATATAACTAGGGGTCCGACAGATACAGTAAAGCTGTGTGTAAGCAAAGTCTACAAAGTGCCAATGTTGTCTGGCCTTAGGTTAATTTGTCATGTGCTATGTCTTGATTTAACTTAGCACTATAAAAAAGCAACAAAAGTCAGTTTAATACAACTGGTACGCAATGCATAGAACTAAGTAGTTTGTACTTTGCTTCACTTGTTACAGCCAGTTAGTTTTTTAAGTGCAGCACATATGATTATTTTTCCAGGCTACATCTTCTTGTGAGAAAAAGAAGCATTTGCTCCTTTAACAAGAAAGAATGCTTCAGTGCCTTTTCCAGGAGGGTTGGATGGGAAGGGGGCGGGGGATCAGGCCTTCCAAACCCTCTGGCTCCCCCCTCAAATTCCATTTTTGGATTTTTGCAAAGTTGGCAAACTCGACATTTCCATTTAAATTTTGCTTTTTTTTTTCTTTCTTGTTTAAATTAGAACTACACGACTACAGTCTAGGCTGAGACCTGCACAGTCATTTGTGGCAGTTCCATTCACAATAGTCAATAGAGGGGGTTTTTGTGTTTAAAAAAAAAAAAAAAAATTAAATGACCCCTCCCTCTCCATGGTTCTGTTTGGTTGAGATTCCCTCATTTAAAGGGGAACTTTTTTTTTTTTTTTTTTTTTTTTTAAATGTGTACAAACATTGGGATAAATTCTGTTAAAGGAATTGATCAATCTTAAGTTCTGTCTAAATTCAGTACAATGTTAGACTACACAGTAAGTACACCACTCGTAAGACAAGAGGGCCTGTATTCTGGGTACACAAACTGTATTAAAAAAAAAAAAAAAATCACAATTTTTTACAATTCAGTGGGAAACATTTTTTTTCTCTCCAGATTGAGTGAAATAGCATCCTTAGTAGACTTTCCCAAGAAGGACCAGTTTATCAAATACCTACGCAGCTACTGGACTCTGAAAAGACAGTCACGATTTGGTGTGCCCTTGTTGAAGCGTCTGCAATCCAACCACATGAACAGAAACAAGGAAAATGTGAGTATCTACTCTAGGAGCTATAGACCTGTACAAGTATAGGATTTGTTCATGATGTTTTGTTGTTTTTTTGTTGTTGTTGTTTTTTTTACTTCATTCACTGATGAATTCAGAGAACTAGAGTGTTTTATACTGTTAAAATGATACTTTGTCAGGTCTGATGAAATATTTAGAATCTCTCTTAGAATGTACATGTATGTTAATTATTATTTAATGTGTGTACATGTATATTACTCTTAGTCTTATTCAGTACCGTCTTACACTGGTCACCGTTTGTTCAGTGTACTTAGTCTTTTAAAACATGTTTAATTAAAGTTGAAAACCTGTAGTTGTTTTGATCTTCATGATTTTGCCATTGGATTTGATACATTTTAATTTTTTTGAATTTTAGAACTTTATTTGTTTTACAATATATAGAGAAAATGAAAATTACTAAATGTTTATTATGTAATATTTATTATTTTGATACCAGTTATACCTTTATTTTGTATAAAGAAATGTCACACTTAGTGACAGAATGAGAATGAGAATGACCGAACCATGTTTTCTGTTTATTGTGAATTAAAAATTTATGTTAACAGTTTAGTTACCTCTGTTGCAATTATTCATTCATGAGCATTAACCTGGTTTTTTTTGGATGTTGACACTGTTCTGGCAAGAAGATCTTTTTTCCACCTGCCACTCAGCTAAAGACGGAGAAGCAGGTGAGCGAGCGGCAGGAGCAGTTGCAGTACTGGCAGCACATCCGTCCAGAACCTGGAGAAGGCCAGACTGCTGACCGAACTCGTGCGCAAGAGGGAGAAAGTCAAGCGAGAGTGGGTGAGTGGTCAGGTGCTTGCCACGGATGGATTTCTGATCAGAGAGGGTGCTTGCTCTGACACACAGAAACCTATTGTATTACTATTAGTGTAACTTGTGATTTTAAAAAAAATTTGATTTTTGTTCTTTTTTTTTTTGAGGGTAATGGGTTAAGCACTCATGTTGTTTTTTTTTTTTCATGCCAAGTGTATACATGCAGTTTTCGTAAATTTTGACTCACTGTGTTTGTGAGTGTTTATATTGTAAGTACGCTTGGTCAGTTCACCTTTTGACATGTTACTTTCACTAGTTTTAGACTCCTTAGCTGTAACTTTCTTGATTCCCGAGTCTATCAATCATAGTCATGGGGGATGGGATAGATGGTTAGAGGGATGCGCATTGCGCTCGTTATCTGCTGACCCATGTTCAAATCTCATTCAGGAGGATTTTTCCTCTGGGGTTAACATTAGTGCCAATTTCACTTCCCCCCAAATTCTTGGGATGAGACTCTAAACTGAGGTCCCTAATGCGAACACGTGCAGAACATCTTGCGCGAAAAGTTAAAATCTGTTCTGCTTTTCAGAAGAGTACTGTAGGCCATTGTGTGCTGGTGGGAGCGGATGACAAAATTTACAAAGCTGCATACACACAGGGACTGGATGTAAACAAGCACATGAGTCCTTATTCCATCATATCCTCAAAGTAAAATTTTTTTTTAAAAGTCACTTTGTCATAGAGACACGCAAGAAAAAAAAAATCGCCTTTGTCAGTATTGACAGAACAGGAAAGAAAAAAAATTTCATTATGTAGTGACATACGCCAATCTAGACAGAGAAAGAAAGAAAAATGACCCCTGATGTTCATTAAAGAGCATTCAGTTTGAAGGTTTGACTGTCGTATGATTAATTCTGGATCCATATCTTGGCATTTCTTTAGAGAAAGAGGCGAATGTGTGGGTTAGTCAGTGGGTTTTCTTTCTTTTCTGTAAGTGGGCTTTTTATGGGGGTAAAGTCATCTGAATACATACGTGTGTAAACAGATGTCACTTTCCAATGATGTTTTAAAGCAGTATCGTTAATCTATCATGAGTGAATCAAAGCAATAACCTGTACAAAAAAAGCGCCTCAAACTGTTATTGAACAGAAAGGGGGGTTTGTCTGGTTTGCTGAGATTTTGTTGTTGTTTTGAGGAGAAGAAAACATCTAGATTTCTTGTGTTTGAGGTGCCTGTTTTTTCAGTATGTACATTGTGTGTTAAATCATGCCTGTCGGTGATTAACGTGTCAATGATATGATATATTCTTTAAAAACTGTTTTTGGTTACTGACTAAGGAATGAAGATATGACAGACACTTGATTTCATTTATCAAGGTCTTTTACCAACAAATCAAAATATTCACTGATTTGATTTGGAATGGGGTTTTTTTTCAAGCTGTTTATTTGAGAAATTTATGTCTGTGAACTACATTATAGTGTGTGTGGTGTGTGTGTGTGTGTGTGGTGTGTTGCATGTGTGGGTGTGTGTGTGTGCACTTGCGTGCACACACATAAATTTGTGTGTTCGTGTGTGTGTGGGGTGCATGTGTGTGTATTCTATGTCCTTAGGTGAACGTGCGTATGCTGTGTTTTGAGTATGAGCTGCAGCCCTTTGTGGTGTTTCTGCGAAGGACTCTGGAGCTACTGCAGGAGATCGACACTGACGACATCTTCGCAGAGCCTGTATCTCTGGAGGAGGTCAGTGTGTGTCTGTCTGTCTGTCGCTGTCTGTCTGTCTGTCTGTCTGTTGTTGTGTGTTGTGTGTGTGTGTGTGTGTGTGTGTGTGTGTGTGTGTGTGTGTGTTTGTTTCAGTCCAGTGTCTTGTCTCCTGTGGTCACCAAAGCCTACAATCAAAATCTGACAATGTTTGCACAGCAAGCACAGAAAATAAAAATGAATTTAATAAAAAAAAATTTTTTTTAAAAAGGATTCCTACTATGGTGTGATGGGCAGGCTCAGGCTTAAGAGTAATTAATTAAAAATATGTGTGTGTGTAATATTTTACCCTCTCCCCCCCCCCCCCAACAAGCATCCACACAGACAGGCAGACGGACTAACAAACACACACACTAAACACACACACACGCATACACGCACGTGTGCTTAAAATTGAAAACTTGTAAGCTGATCTACTATACAATCACTTGTGGTTATGACCAAAAACTCCACCGTTAGAATTTAAACTCTGAAGAGAGAGTGGTATTTTTAGTGACTTTGATAGTTAAAAACAAAATTGGGTCTTAGGAGTTAGTTAATCACCAAAGTTGGAATGCAGCTACCTAATGCTGGGGGGAAAAAACAGTCACATACGCAAAAATCTTATTGGTAAGTATCAGAGCTCTAGCATAAGAACAAAAGAAACCCTACAAGAAAACGAGTAAGGGTTTACATAGGTAAAAGTAAAGGTGTCCTATAAGCTAAGTGGTGGTAGGGGAGCAAGGTATCAGAGACCTCAGCTTCTCTAGGGTCCAGCATATTGAGGGTGGTGCCCATCTCCTCTCCCATGCTGCTTTACCTTCGCTGACTCAAAATAGGGCAGGTACCCATATACAGCTGGGTGAACTGGGGGGGGGGGGGGGGGGGGGGCTATACTAAAGCCGAGGCGCGCAAACGGTCACCTATTCGATTGGTAACCACACTCGATGCTGCTTAAACTTAGCTTAGGGAAAGCGAATGCTCTGACCACTAAGCTACCCCGCCTTCCATTTACATATAAATGTTTAAAAAGAGAGAGCAGCAGCCTGAGGGAAATAGAGACTTGATTTATAAGTAAAGGCTGGATTCCTTGAGGAGGGTGTTGACCGTCTGTGCCCAGGTGCCTGACTACAACGAGGTGGTGCAGCATCCCATGGACTTCTCCACCATGAAGGGCAAAGTGGAGAACCAGGAGTACCGTGCCTTTGACCAGTTCACCAAGGACTTTGACCTCATGGTCCAGAACTGCATGGACTACAACGAGGACGACACCGTCTACTACGAAGCCGCGGTCAAACTCAAGAAGGAGGTAGGGAAAAAAAGAGGGGTGTTTTGGGGGGAGAGAGAGAGAGAGAGAGAGAGAGAGAGAGAGAGAGAGAGAGAGAGAGAGGAGAGGAGGGGAAGGGGGGGGCGGGTCAGGAAGAGGAAGAGCATGTACTGTCAGTTTAGTAGCTAGCGGAATTTCTCAAGTGTGACTATAATTTTTTTTGTAGCAAGTGGTGTGTTGTGTGCAAGCACGTTCATGTGTGTGTGTATGTTTTAGATTTATATGTATGTCATCACACATGCGCGGTACAAACTCAATATTTATAATGATATTTAAAATACATGCCCATAATTAATGTGAAGGCTTTTTTCTTTTGCTGCATGTGATAACAACAAAGATATATTGCAAAGAGGAGGAGGGGGGGGGAGAGGGAAAGTAAATCTGTGTTCAGGATTGTTTTGGCACACATCTTTGCTCTTTGTTGATTTTGCTCATATGAGGTTGTTACATCTGGTGGAAACTGAGACTTTTCCTGTTTGGCTTCAAATTAGGTGGTGATTTTTAATGGTTCACAGGAGTAGTGATTGTGTCATGTATAGGTGATGTTTGAATGGATTTGTGGAAGGTGAAGTTCTTCGTCTGTGTATATCTGTGTGTGTTTACACACCTTTGTGTGTGTGTTTACACACACCCTTTGTGTAAGTGTTTGCTTGCTTGCTTGCAATGTTTGTGTGCATGCGTGCAGGGCAAGGTAATTCTGGACGCAGCGCGCAAGGAGGCGGAAGAGGTTGGCTATGACATGGACACAGGACTGCACCTCCCACACACCTCCAATGCCCACCTGTCCGGAGGTTTGGACGAAGGTATGTTGGAGCTGCTCTACCTTTACCCACTTTCTCTTCGCATCTTGTACACAGCAACAGGTGGAACACCGTATTTAGCTCCATTTTGACTCAGAATACCTGAAAGGGTATCCTGAAAGTGACAGTGCTGCAACGTCAGTAGGTATGTGTCAATACATTTTGTCAGACTCCTGCTTGATTAAAGTAGTAAAGTTAAATTTTTTAAAAACGAAATGTACTTTTTGTTCTATTGTTGCTGGAAAGTGGCATACACTTCCAGCTTAGTAGATTTGATATCAGAAACTGACTGATGTAGATTGTACTGTCTTGTAATGTCTGCTTTTCCTTCCAAGAATTGTCAGGCTTTATTTGGCTACAGCACCATGTGTAGCATCTTCATTGTTTGTTTGGTTTTATTTTTAAAGATATTACATATCTCATCTGCAAAGCAGCAAGTCATTGGGGCCCTCTGGGATTTTTTTTGAATTATTCACTTACCTTAAAAAGTTGTATTTTGCTTAAAGTTTTATGTAACAACAAAGAAATCCCACCATATTGCTTAAAAGAAAGATGTTTGTATACTATGTTCAAGCAGTTTTTCGATAAAAGGAAAAAAAACAACTAATGATATATAAGGTGTAGGAAATGACCGGTTTTCATTAATCATGTCCTGTGGTCCCATGTTTAGAAAAGGTTTTCTGTTGACAGATGTGTGTTTGTGAGGCAGTGTCTAGTTTGGATCAGGCTACAGGTGTAACAAACTGTGTCATGAACACTTTAGTAAGATAACAGGTGGGAAGGAGGTTTGGTGATGAGGGCAATGTTTTCTGGCAGGGTTCAACCTGGGACAGGAAGTCTCCAGAGACCTACCCTTGCCAGAGCAGCTGCAGGCCCTGCAGGGGAAATGGACAGAATCAACGCCATGGACACTAGAGGTGCCTGTGTGCTAGACCTTCTCTCTCTGTCTCGCTCTTCTTTAGTTAAGTCTGTCCCGAGCCTAATGCTCATCAGGCCGGTGCTTATCCCGGTTTCTGTGGCGTTAAGTGACTGAGAGTCATAGACTCCCCCCTGGATAGGACGCCAGTCTATCGCAGGGTTAACCCCAACACAAGGTTGGTACCCCTTTTACACCTGGGTGGGGTGAGAAAATAGCCGTAAAGCGCCTTTTCCAAGGGCACAACGCCATAGTCGAAAGCTGGGATCGAACCCGCAACTTTAGATTACGAGTCCAACGCCCTAACCACTGGACTACCGCGGCGGCTTCGCTCTTCTTTTGCCTCTGATATATGCAAGTCAGTCTTGACCCATGCTCATGAACCCCCTAAGTAAAAACCAAGTCAAGTCAAAGTAATGAAGGGAAATGTTAATAGGCTCAGCATGAAGAGTAAGTGTCGTTAGACTTTTGAGGGAAGGTGATGGTGGTGAAGCTGTGTACTTAGAATAAAATACTAAAACGCCATGGTTGTGGGAGAAAAATAATTAGCGTGAAATTTGTCTCTAATGTAAAGTCACTTTACTGAATCATGTTTTGTATGCATCAGATGATGGATGAAATATTGTAGGTTGTTTGTTGGGGGGGGTTTTGTGTGTTTTTTTTTAAGACTTTGAGCATTTTAAATGTTTACTCCTTGGAGTTAAAACTTTGTTGAGCTGATGACAAGCTGTGAATGCGATTAGTATTTGAAGAATTGTTAGCAGACACTGTTGTCTGTATTTTGTTTTTGAAGTATGTTTCCATGTTTCTATTCATGTTGGCTTTTTATTATTTTTGCTTTGAGGAGAAGTGGAGTCTTTTTTTTTATTTATGTATTTTTTTGCTTGACATTTGTTTTAAATCAGATTTCACAGGGTTTTGTTGGGGTTGTTTTTGGGGGCGGGGCATCTGTTTTGTTTTATTTTTCTCTTTTCAGTGGTCCTTTTTTTCTTCTCCTTAGTCATTTTGTTAATTTTCCATTTAATATTGTACAAAAAGTAAAATACAGTTTGCTGCCTATAGATTGTCAGCTGACGTCTTAGGCAAAGTGGTTCTTCAGTGCCTATTTTCTGATTTTTCACAAGTTTGTGTGACGCATAAGTGAAAATGACTTCTCACACAGTTAGAAGAACGTATTAGCTATTTTAAAATGGGAATCCCTCTTATGTCACAGCGAATGCCATTTTTTCCTTTCATCTTAGTCTGTGACAGGCAAAGTTCCCATGGTGTAAGCCCAGCACTACTGGTGATTTTGTATTAAAAAAAAATAAGGAAGGTGATGTCAAGTCATGTCAAGTCTAAAAGACTTTAAATAATCATCCCTGAAGGGCAATTACAATACTGACAGGCCTATTGATACGAATCAAAATCAATAGACACAAGATAGCTACATTTCATGTTTGGTCAAACATTTGATCTTTTGTGTGATGATTCACTTGTTAATGACAATGATTATGACAGTGATACAGGTTATGTGTGTACACTTGCAGGATGCTATGTAGTAGACAAACTTTTCAGCATAACACACACACACACACACACACACACACACACACACACACACACACACACACACACCACACAGACACACACACACCACATACACCACACACACACACACACACACACACACACACACACACACACACACACACACACACACACACACACAAGGAGGCATTTACAGATTTAGAGCCTGTGTTATAGAATCGTGCATTAACTCTAGTTACAGGGAGAAGGCAGGCAGAGTGCTATGTCCTCACTATGTTTTAAATGCTGTATGCTATTTTCTCATGAAGAAAAAATGGCAGGGCGCCGTGCCAAGCTGGCCAAGGCCATTCGCAAACAGCTGATGATCGTGCGCCGCAAAATGTCCATGCAGAAAACGCAGAAGCGAGACCACCAGTGCCAAAGCTGACGATTCAGGTTAGTGTTCTGGCCATGGCAGACTTTGCTGTTTCAGTTTTCATGTTAGCTTCTGTCATTTTTTTTTTTTTTAATAGGACTTTTATCTTTTTTGTAATATGATTTTCCTATTGCATATGTTGTTGGTTGAGCTCAATTCCTTTTCATACCTCAGAATGAACTAGGCATGTGGTTACAGATACTTGCAGTGCTTAGTCTGAAGATTTGAGCCATGTTCGGAAATGTGTAAAGTGAGTGGCACTCCATTGTGTGATCCCTGTTGTACCATTGAATCAGAACCTACTCGGCTGTGAGAATGAGCTATGCAGAGATGGGAACACTGCTAAAGACCTCAGGGTTATCACTTGCCCTCAGTGCATTCTTGCCAGCCTGAGTTGTGTCATAAAAAACCCCATCTTGTTGACCCTGTGGTTCTTCCTGACTTTATCTGATGTTTGACCTGAGTTTTGATATGTGTTCTTTTCATGTTAGACTCAGAGCTCAGAGTCCTGGAAGTCTGTCTGTCTCCAGAGGTTGATGTGACCCTGTCTACTTCAAAGTGGGCATCTTATTCAGCCTGGCTCTGCATGCCATTTTTTGTTTTGGTTTTGTTTTCTTTTTTGAAAAGAAGAACGTTCCTCAGGCTCATGAAGTACTGTGAAGGTTGATCATTATTATGGAGATGGTGAAGTTTTGTCTCATCCAAAAACTGCATAGCATTTTCAAGTTCTTTAAGCTGACATATAGCATTTGTTCTTCAATGCCATGGAACAGTGCCAAGTTCTGTGACCCCTGTAGGTTATACAATGGTGGGTTTTTGTCTTTCAGCTTCGTCAGGCTCGGATTCTGAAGCACCGGTGGAAGAGCCCGTCATTCCTGTCCCCAGGACCCCCTCCCCTCTCCCCGCTGCCTCTCCCCCCAGCCCCCCTCGCGCCACCCCGCCACGCACCAAGGCCCCTGCCCGAGGGGGAGGGCGGGGGCGAGGAAGGGGGAGGGGCAGAGGGAGAGGAGGGTACAGTCGCAGCCGCCAGGATTTGGACGAGCCGCCCAAACTGCAGCCAAGTGAGTGTGTAACGGGAAGGAATCAATGAGATCAGGGAGGGGAAGAGTGGATTAGGGTAACTGCTGCTTACATCAGTATTTGTGGCTGGGGGGGGGGGGAGATGGGGTATGTAGATTGATGATGATATTTGTATGCCTTCTACTGTATATATATAGACTTAGAGTACATACTTTATTTATGTCCATCCCTCTGTGACATACTTGCAGAAGTCAGAAGAAGTGTTTAGATGCTCACAAAACCACACATATATCAGCCAAGAAATGTGTTTTGATAATGGTAATGGATTTTTATGTCGACTGTAGTCTAGTCCAAATACGTCAGTCATCCCATGGAGGGTAATGACAAGTCGTTGCTTGAAATAAGTGAGTGATTAATGTTTGGAATGAAGGGGCATAGCATTGTAGTGAGCAGTTTGTAGTGCTGAATTGGAAAGGAATGGGCAGAAGAACTCTGACAAATAAAAGGATAGACAAAAATATCAAATCTTGATTTTGTCTTTTACAACTATTATTTGCCTTCCTGTTGTGACGAGGTGTGGTATAATGGTGGTGTCCACTTGCAGACGACAAAGTGGCCACGGTCAACAAGCAGAGGTCCTCCTCCTCTGACCAGCCACCGGAGCTCAAAGCGGCCCACACCCCTTCCCCTGCCGGAGTCAATCGCCGCAACGCCGTCCTTTTCACCAGGAAGAAAAAGTCTGCCCGTAACCCTCCCCCTCCCATGCCTTCCAAGTCCCCTCCACCTTCCTCCAGCGACCCGATCCCTGGCTCTCCCCCTCCAACGCGAAAACCGGGTCGACCCCTAAGAACAAACCCCAGCAACCACCTCCCCAAGAGCCGCTGCATGTCGACACCAGTGAACCCAAGTCCCCGGAGTCTGGGCACTCCAGAGGCCCCGTCAGCCCCCTGGGTCCCTTCTCTGCGGGGCGGAAACGCTCTGGCAGCATGGGGCAGACCTCAGACTCGGAGATGAAGCACTCCACCCCCAAAAGAGCCCTGCTGAGCTCCGAGCCCAGCCTGGCCCCCATTGGGGATGGGCCTGAAGGGCCAGACCTGGCTCAGCGTGACAGCTTCAAGACCTACCGCAGTCGCAACATCCGCTCCTCTTCCGAGTCAGACACCACGTCCGAGCTGAGTTCTGGAGACGAGTCGGACACGTCCACGTGCAGCTCTAGTCCCTCAGGTGAGTGAGAGGATGATGTGTCCGTTTTTAGGCTTTGTGTGTGGTTATGTGTGTGTGTTTCATGAATGGTCATTGCCTGTGTGTGTTATCATGTGTGTTGTCGAGTCACTCTGAACTGGTCAGTACCTTTGTATCGTTGTGTTTTGAGTCTTTCTGCTTTTGTGTCTTGTGTGTATTGTGAAGACATACTGCTGCACTGGTGTTTTGCTCTGGCAGTCAGTGTTGCGTGAAGTGTCTTGAAACTTCTGATTTGTTTTAGATATGACAACAGCCTTTTGCCATTCTGCCTCAGACACTCTGATCTTGTCTGTTGAATACTCTGTGTTTTTGTGAAGACAACAGTGAAACCTTTCACTTTTCAGACATTAACCCTTTTGCTGCCATGCATCGGATAGACTGAAGGTTTTTACTGAGTGTTTACAGCATCAAAGTAACTTGTATGAATCATGTCAAGATAGTCCACCTTTCACCTAGACAGCCTCAAAGTAACTGGTATGAATCATGTCAAAGTAGTCTACTTTTCACTAGACAGAATATGTTTTTGATATGTTTCACTGGTAGTCATTGTCTTTTCAGTCCCAGGTGTGGCTTGCTATTTTCTGTTCAGTTGTCTTTTTAGAATTAGATACTAACTTTCATTGTGTACACAATGTGTGGTCACCATGTGTGAATTGACCTCCTCCACTCAACCTAACACCAAGGATAAAATATGAAATGATTGGTCATCTGTAGCCTATTTCAGTGTCTGAGAAGATGCTGAATTTGTCTGTGCAGGACCGGAAACTACTATGTTATTGTAGAAGCACGAAGAACCTTTTCTCTGTCTGGAAACTGCCCAATCAGTTGGGGTTGAAACAAAACATTGAAGAACATGGATAAGTCCCGTGTACATGACCATAATGCAAACTTCAGATACAAATGTTGTATCAAATCATTGACTGTCCTTTACGTAGGCCTTGAAAGATATCAACCCCCCCCCCCCTTCCATGCTTCACAGTTGTTGCAGAGCATGAGTTATTGCAGACTTTATCAGAAACATATTGCCCTCAGCATGTTCCACTGTAATTACAATAGCATTTTTTTTCACAATAACCAAAAGAAACGCTTTTTTGTTCAAAGCTAATACTGATACTGGTTATATGTTTTGGGATAGTTTTGGGGGGGGATAGAAATATCTCTCTCTCTCTCTCTATCCCTTAGTCTGGCGACTGATGGGGGCGTCCATGAAGACTTGACAACCAGTTCCCTCCATTCCTCTCTCTGTTCTGCCTTTCTCAGGGTTTTGTTGAGTTCTAGGCCTAGGAATAGAACTACTTGATTTATTTGCCCTGAAAACTATTTTTGTAGAGGTTTAGGTGGTAGGTGCAGTATACTGTAGTGTTGCGGTTTTCAATGGGAGTCAGTGAGATAATCATATCCGTCAATAAAAATGTCAGCTTTCACTCTGCAAATTGCTCCCTTCACCATTTTGCGTAATAACTGGCAGTATCAAAGGCCTCGGCCACAAGGACCGTGGAAAATTCACTGTGATTGCAGCACAGTACAGGAGCATTCTGCTGCTGTCACCACACAGTGTGACTTCACTACACTGCATGAATCAGAATTTGGCTGCGTGGGGGTGTTTGTTTTTTGTAAGTTAGTTAGCCTGGTTAGGCTCTGGAGTCAGTGAAGGAGGGGTGGGGTGGGGGATTGAATACCTTTTAGTTTTATTACCCTTTTATGTGGTAGCTGATCCATTATGGGTATAATTTCAAAACCATGTTTGATACTGATCATTAACAATTGAAAAATAGAAACTTTTCCAAGAAGAAAACTAATGGAACAAAAGTGAAAATTAAAAAAAAAAAAAAAGCCTTTTTTTTCCACATAATGTCTTAAGTGGACTGGAATAGGCCACACAAAATGAACTGGTAAAAAAAGAGGCACAAATGACAAAGCAAACACTGGGTTAGTTAGTGGTGCCGGCAATTGGGTAGATGGCTGGCCTTTCATTAGTGAAGGGGTTAATGTCTAACCTTACTGTCTGAGTAGCTGTAAGCATCAGTAAATTTTGTTTGTGTGTGATCGTTGTAGGGGAAGGGTTAACCTTTTCACCACCAGCAGATGAACTGAATTGGGCTGTATTAGCACTAGTAGTAGTACTGACAACTTGTAGGCCATATTGTACTGTCTTTTGGCGCTACTGTGACTGAGCAGGCCAGCCACTTGTACAATTACAGGTACAATGATTCGGCCATACTGGAATTAGTAACACTGATGTGATGCGGTAGTAAAGGGGTTAATGTGATGTAATGATTTGCTCCTTTAGGATGATAGTGCCTGTGGCATTGAAAGGGTAATGTGAAACAGGTGATGCTGCTTTTGATCAGAACAAGCTGTATGATCTGCTGCTGACAGTACGCTTCTGATACCCTGTGTTCTGTGTGGTGTTTTCTGTGCTGACTGTTAATTTGTGCTGACCAGTCTTGTTGGAATTGGCTCTTTGTAGCATAGTATGTTTTGCTCTGTATGTGTTACTATTTGTCAGATGTTATTGTATGTTGTTATTTGTCATGTTGGTGTGTATTTGAGGTTGTGTGTGTGTGTGTGTTGTGTGTGTGTGTGTGTGTGTGTGTTGTGTGTGTGTGTGTCTCCAGTGCTGTTACTTGTTCACCTTACAACTTTCAGAATGTGTCAAAAGAAGATGTGTACTGTTGAGTGTGTGAGCATTCATGAGTGTGCTTACCTGTCTGTCAATCACAGTAAATGTGCACTTGCAGATGAAATTATGTAAAATAATGGAAGATTTTCTTGTACATCGACTGATCGAGTATAGAAGCCAAATATGAACAGGGCAGTTGTGTTCATCTTAAACTGGGACACAAATCCAAGAGTTTTGACTGAAACATTTTCAGTGATTTTGCGGGACAAGTTGAAAGTTGTAACACTGACCACTTGCTTGAAGTCACACACTGATATAGCACAGACAAGTTTAGGTTGGTTGGATTAGATATGAAACATACATCTAGGATAGTGTCTGTTTGAAATCAGTGTGCACAGTGAACATTCTGCTGTGGAAATATTGACAGAATGGAGATCTCTGTCTGTTGAATGCATTCATCAACCAGTTTTGATATTTTATTCCTGATTATACAGCATTTTAGTGGGGTGGATAGGAGAGAACAGAACCAAAAACTAGTCAGAAACATGTTTTCTGTTCAGGAGTTTCCTGTTTGAATAACACAAGAACAGTCGTCTTTTGTTTCCTGTTGTTTTGAAATGGTTTGATGACCGCTTGCAAAGCTTAAGAAAAAGTGCAGAGGAGCAGTCACCAGTGTGTTCACTCTGTTGTCTTCACTGACAATCTGTTTTGAACTTCTTCCATTTTAATCTGTTTGCACTCAGTGGTATTAGCATAAAATGATACACATCTTGTTAAAGAGACTACCACGAGTTGTGCACTGGTTGGTTCTGACAGCAAGGGAAGGGCTTTTTTTTACAGTGTTCTTACCAAAATTATGCCCATTCAGGCAGATGGGTTTTTTTTGTTGTCTTTTTATTTGTTTGTAGGGTTTTTTTTGGTTTTGTTTTGGATTTTAGGGAGGGGGGTGGTTTTTGTTGTTGTTGTTGGGTTTTTTTTGGGGGGGCGGATTTTTTAAAGCTATGTGTAGCAGTATTATTAGACAGGGGGTTGAGTTATCACTATGTTAAAGGAACATGATTATTTTAATGCTAGTTTGCATTAACTTGATGTTTCAGAAATCACCTAAATGTTTCAGTTGTTGAAAAAAAAACAACTTTTTTTTTATCACATCATTAGAGATCATTAAAAAAAATATAATTTTTTGTTGTTGTTGTTGTTGCACATTATTTCATTATTTGGCTCAGCAGTGAATCTGTAGATCAAATATTACAGTGCATTTACTGGATGATAATGCTTAGCAACAACATAATCAATTTTTAGAACAGTTTGAGGAATGGTTTTTTTTTTTTTTTTTTTTTTCCTGTAAGGACTGAAGGAAACTTTTTGTGTGCAAACTGTGTTTCTTTGTTTACTTGTTGTGGTGTGATTATGATGGTGAAAGGTCTTTGGAGCTTGGATCATCCACCTCAGCAGTTAAGATTTACTGTTGGAAGAATGAGTCAACATTACTTTTATCACCACCAGGCACCTTGAAATGAAATTTGATGTCTGTTCCTTTTCTTTTGCCTGTATGACAGTGTGGTGAACAGATAAAACAGCACCAAGTTAATTATTTTTAATCTGTCAAGAAAAGAAAGTTTATAGATACAGGAAAATAAAAATAAAAAACCCAAAACCAACAAACAAACCAAAACCACACAGATACACTCAAAAAAACCTAGAGTTGTGTGACTCTTGGTCATCATTCATTAAATTGTGCTGTAAACTACTCATGTTTTTTGTGCATTGGCTTGAAATTTATAACCCTTTTGTTCTTTTGCCACATCCACCACTTGGCTTTGTTTGATGCTGTAATAGTGAAATTGATCAGAGATTGTGGCCATATGCTTGTCAGTGTCTTCTTTTTGTTTTCCACATTTATTCATTTTGCTACAGCACATACTATGCATTAGTTGTTTCCTTTGCCACACAGTTTGTTTTATTCAAATTAGCAAATATTTGCTTGCTTTCTTATTGCTTTGGTAAAGCTGGATTGGCACTTTTTGACCACTTTGCACTAGCAGTTGTTTGACAGTTATAAACACATTTTCAACATGTGGGTGGATCCGTATGCATGGCTGTTTTCACTTTTTTTGGGTTAGACTGCTGATTGCAGCAGCTTGAAGAGGTAATAAATGGCAGATATGCACACATCCCCATTTCCAGCACATCACAATTACAGTATCACCACCCATTAGCTCTGCTGTCTGGAAGGGAAGGTAAGGGTGGGTGGTTTGCGAGCTGACATGTCATGGTCTGCACAGCATTAGTGATAAGTTGTCTCGTCATCACATACCACATGCAAATTTATATACTAGTACTTGTAAGAGAATTTGCTAACTGTAACAGTTAGGGTTGTTTACCTGGCCCATTTCTGAGACATTTTGATTTTGAATTAATTCTCTTTTCCCAGTCCCCATGTGCTTGTCACAACAGTTTACTTTGTCAAGTTCTTATCTCACCTTTTTTTAAGATTTGATTTTAAAGATAGGAAAAAGTGGTCATTATTTAGTGATTGCAAACCAAGATAATATGTTCAGGGGTAAGCAAGCTGCTTGTTAAAAGCTGTCTTACAAGATCTCTGCATATAAAGGGGGAAAAAAACAACTACCAGTCGCATGAACTGAAATAACACATGTAAAGGATTGTTTAGAATTTCATTTCTCTGTAGGTGTTGTGACTTATGTGGGAGGGTGGTGTGTACAGATATTTTTTATAGATTTTATCCCCCTGGCCCCTCCCTTCTTCTCCAAGTCCCTTATCCCTGTTGTTAAAGAGCATAGTTAAACAAACATCTGTGTAACGTCAGCTTTGTTTTGGCATGCAGCAGTCTCCATGTTGTAAGCCGATGCTTAACCAGAGGTGTATGTATGTATTCCTGCTGTTCATAACCAGTGGCTGTGCTGCTGCACTGTGTAGCATCATCCCAAGGGCTGTGCACACCACACTGCTTAGGCATCTAGCAATGTTGGCAGACATAACTGTGTGGTTTTATGGCTTGTTATATAATATTGCCTTCGTGGGAAAAGTCTTTAGTTGTTTTTTTTTTCAGTTATCCATGTTTGTTTTCAGGGAAGTAATTTTGTTGCTGTTTCATTTTGAATGTACCCTTAGTATTTTGTGTTATAGCATTTGCAATTGGTACTATTCATGTGTTGGTGTGCGTTGCCGTTTCTGTTGAGTTTACCAAGAGTTAACTGTTGTACATAACTAGTTTGTATTTGCCTTTGCGGTCATTTTCTTTACGTTTTTTGTTTTGTTTTGTTCTGTTTGGTCCATTATCCACGCAAATGTATTCGGACATAGTGTATGTCTCCAATCCTCTCTCTCTATCGCCTAGCATAAAGCTGTGGATTTATTTTAATATCTGTGATGGTGTGTGTGTGTATGTGTGCGTGTACCCCGCCCTTGTGGTCGTGCTCATGTGATTGTGACGTTACGCTCTGCTTGCCGCCCCCTGCCCGCCCGCCTGCCCGTACGTACGTCTGTGCATCCTGCCCTGGCGTGTAGATGCTTGCTCAGAGGCTGATGAGACCCTGTCAGTCTCCGACCCTAAAGAAATGAGCCCAGAGATAGAGTTGCCTCCCAGCTGTTCTCCTCCAGGTGTCAGCTCCCCTGCTTCAGCTTCGACTCTCTCACCTAACAAATCACCAGGTGAGCGCCCCAGCCCTGTCCCCTCCTGCCCTGCCTTCCTCTGCTGTCCCTGTGTAGGTGTGGACATGATCTTCTGAGGGGATGGGTTTTTCTCCAGTCTCCGTCTGTACCTACCTAATTTCTAACTGCAGCCTTTGTTTGGCAAAACGTGGTATCGCTGTGTTTAACAGCTGATGGTGTGAATGGGGGCCGATTTTCTGTGTGAGCTTTCTCCCTGTGGTGGGTGTGTGTGTGTTGTCTTTTTCTTCTTCTTGCTTGATGATACACTCCTGCACTCATCCTACAGACTTTTTTAAACAGGGTGAGGTTATATGTTTGCTGTGATATTGTGAGTTTTTTTCCCCTTGGGTGTGGATGGGAATTGGGGTACTTGCTGTGCACTTGGCTCTGTATATGTTCTGTATGTTTCCTGTTTGTTACCCTTTTTCCCTTTGGTTTCTTTTAGTCTTGCTTATGGACCATTTTCTTTTTTTTCTTTTCAATTTTGACATGTGAGCCTTTTTTGGGGGTGATTGTTTTTTGTTGTCTTTTCTTTCTTTTTTTTTCTTCTTTTTTTTTTTTTTTTATTTTTTTTTTTTTTACTGTTCAGTTCCTTGGTGGTAGATTTTGTTCCCAGTCTCCCTCTCTTAGAGAGAGTGTGTGTGTGTGTTCTGGTTGAGCTTTATGCAAGCCTCTGCAGACATGGTCATTTGGGGTGTCTGTGTAACCAGAAGACACAGGTCCGTCTTACAGCATGTGTGGACACTCACATACATGGCTGCATGGTGTGTGCATGTGCTTGTTTTTGTTTTGATTTTTTTTTTTTTTACCATTTTGTTTATTAGCTGTATCATTTAATCAGTTATAAACAATGTCTTTAGTAAGGCTGTGGTGATTTCACATCTTACACATGTATACAACTATCTTTATGAAATTAAGTGGAAGTATTGTATGTCAGTGGCAGGGTAGTGGTAGCACATAGTCTTGCTGGTACATTGAGATGGAGTTCAGCTCCATAGTCATCAAAATATTTAAAATGTCAGCAAAAACCAGGTCAGTTAACATGATTGATGTTGCATGAGGGTGAAAAGGACATTTTGTCATCACATATCTTTAGAGCTTATTGATTGTCATATATATAGCTGTAACAAGCTGAAGATTTGTAGTCCAGGAAACTTTAAAGTTTTTGCAAGAAACAATATATAATTAATGATAACGATTACAGAACTATCATTATGGATAAAGTTGTGGGGGGTTTATGTAAAAGTTAATGTACCTGCTCATGTTGCTCATAGTTTCAACTTTCAGCATTGTTTCTATTATGAGAAATTATGAGTTCATGCTCACATTACAAATAACTTCAGCTTTCAGTTGTTGTTTTTTTGTCTGTGATAAGACATGGTCAGCAGGACCATAAACAGTAAGATTGGATTGGATAAGATGAGGAGTTACTTTTGCTAATCTTGCTGGGAACTTCAGGGAGTCAGGTTTCCAAGCTGAAGTCCCTGGTGTAGAAGTTTGAGCAAAAGGGTTTGTAGATCATGCATCTCCCTATAAATCTTGCAAAACAACTGGGTTTCTGGGAGGGAGAAGAAGACCAGAGGCAGAGCCCAAAAATTGAGAGAGAGAGAGAGAGAGAGAGAGAGAGAGAGAGAGAGAGAGGGGAGAGAGAGAGAGAGAGAGAGAGCAATGGCAGAAGCTGGTGAAAAGTGTTGCATTTGACTTTAATTAGTATCCAATCTTGTTGAAGTGTGAAGAAAAGTGAACTTTATAAGCTTAGATTTTCATACCAACAACTGTCGTCTTTGTAGCATCGTGGTTGATAACACATGGTCATGGAAGCTACTTTGCCATGAGGTGCACCAAAGCCTGGGGTCATGGGTTTGAATCCTGGTCTAGGCGGGGAGAGTAGGGATGGGTGAAGGGCATCTGAAACTCCTTTTCAGGGTGCAGCCTTGTCCTCCCTGAAGTGTATAAAGTTATATTAAAGGCCAGAACACTGGTCAAACGGTGGCTTTTCTGAAGACTCCCTGTCTATCCAGCTCTCTCTGGGCTTTCTTTTTTTCTTAGTAATCAGAGAAAGTCAAGAAAGAACAAGGTGTGGGGGGTTCTTTTGTTGTTGTTGTGAAGAAGTCATGTTGTAAATCCAAGCGAAACTGAAGGTGAACACAATTAAATGCTAACTGTTCGTCTCGTTTTCACTGACCAAATCCCCTGAGAAGCTTGCTGTTTTTCTTGCTTCACTTTCTTTTTCTTTGTTATTATCATCATGTTTTATTTCTGGGGTTTGGGCCTTTTTTCTTTTCTTGTTTTTTTCTTCCTATTTTGTGTGCACTCATTGTAGAATTGTTACTGTCTTTCAATTTTTTTTTCATTGTACTAACAATTCCTGTTTAGTAAAGAGTTTCACAGTAATAATGCTAATAATAATAATAATCGTCATCACTTAATGAGACAGCACTTGGAGAGACAATAACCAAGTAATGGATGACTGTACTCTGCTTACCTGGTAGTGACTTGTATCAACCGGCTTCTCCCCCTTTTCCCGCCCTTCCCTTCCTGGCATAGTGACCAATCTCTCCTGACCTTCCCTCATGTTAATCCTCCTCCCTTTTCCATAACATCATTGCAGACTGCCGTCTTCCTTCACGAAAACTAGTGTCCTGTCCACTTGGAAAGAGTTGGAGGTAGAAATAAGTGGAAGCTGTAGTGAGTTGAGAGAAGGAGAGAGAGATGGTTGGGGTCTGTCCATTGCCCCTTCAGGTCCTAGGTCCCTGTCTTGTCAGTGGGGGTCAGCGTCCATCCATCCTGCGGAGAGATGCATCGGTGTCCGCATCATGGTGATGCGGTCCGTTTGTGGTGGCTGTGGCTTTCCCTGCTTTGTGTTCTGATGTTAGTGGCTTGGCTGGCTTTGTGCTCACTCCGCCTGGACTCCGTTGCTTTTTCTAATCTGTACATGGCTGGTTGTGTTGTTTTGTTTTCTTTTTTTCTTTGTTGGCTTCATGTTCAGTTGTGTTTTCATTTCTCCACCTTTATGCTTCGGTTTTGCTCTTCTGTTGCCTTTTCTTTGATGATGATGATAGCAGATATATAGACTTGTGCATTTGACGTTGGCTGTACAGTTCTGGCTTACTTCTAGGTGTGAGGACTGTGATGAAGTGGCACCACCTGCACTGCACTGTCTGCCTCTGTTTCTGACATACATTCATGTACATGGCATGGCTTTTTGTGTATGATCAGACATGTGTAGATCTATAGCTGCCTTCTAGTCTAGTGCTCTCTCTCTCGCTCTCTCCCTCGTGCCTTTGCAATGACTATGCAGCTCCGTAGTTTGTGAACTATATATTCTGCACTGAATAACGTTCTGGATAAAAGGATCATACAAGCTTAATCATTGCTTTCTACAGCTTCTCTGTTTGAATTTGTAGGCATGTGTCTGATCAACTGCAAACATATTCAGCTAACAAATATAATACAGCACAAAAAAAAAATCGGTTCTTTTGTTTCTGTTCTTTTCTTTGAAATGAACCATTTGTAATGCTCACATTGCAGTTCATATAATCCAAGTTTAAAAAAGAAAAAGCTATTGTTTTTTGTTTCTTGATGAAGCTAGAGGTTCACATTGGTTTATGGTATAAAGTGTTCTCTGTTGGCTACACACTGTGTTGTGAGAGCTGTCCAGCCCGATTCTGCTGTAGGCCTCAGACTGTTGGCATCAAGCGAGCTCCTTCAGTGTGTAGTGGCAAGGTGTTGAGGTGGTGTGCTAGGCAGACAGGTGGCATAGGCTGGCTGGCAGACAGGTTTGGAAGCAGGTGAGCGAGGGTGGTGGGGCCCCAGCCTGAGGTGACTGAGCGGTGATTGAGTGTGTTACCTTTTAGGTCGTACAAGGCGTAGCCCTAGCGTGGACTATGAGGATCTCATCTCTTTGGAGCCTCTGGATCTTGTCTGGGCCAAGTGCCGGGGATACCCCTGGTACCCTGCCTTGGTAAGTACTCCCCATGGCCCACCCATCCCTCCCCTCCCTCCTCCTGCATTCCACCCCAAATATATTTGCCCATGTGTTCTTCCCCGCCTTTGACCTTTCTGAATTGACTTCTGCTATCGCTTCATTGGTTGACCCTCTGCCTTTTCAGTTCTTTTTTTTTTTTTTTTTAGAACTGCATTCCAAAATGGTAAGAAAGTCAAACATGGGGTGTTATATTCTGAACCCCCCACTCTTTACCCCATCTGTACTCCCAACTCCCAAGAAAAGCTTGAAGAAGGCCTGGTCTATTGAAAATATGATTATAATGTGAAAACTGGTTCTAACCTTTTTAAAATTTTTTTTTGTTTTAATTGTGTTCCTTTCCAGTTAAAAAAAAAATTTGTAATTTCTTTTTTCTTCTCCATTTTGGATGTATCTGTTTGGATAAGAATTTGCTGTCAGTTTGTGATAGATGTGCTAACGCTAAACATTGTAGTATTGTAGTTATTCTTTTTTGTCTTCTCCCTGTTTCTGTTGTGTCTGTGGTATCTGTGTACAGTTATATCATGTATTTTTAAAAGTATACGTACATTTCATTCATTAAGAAGTAGGAAGGAAACTATTTTTCTTTGGTGCCATTTAATTTTACTCATATATAATGTTTTGTGATTAATTCTGTCATGGGAGAAATTCTGTTTTATTTTTGTTCAGATCTTATAGTTTGCAATCTGAAATTATTGATTTATCAGATCAGAGACAAAGTTTATTTTTGTGCATGCATTTTTGTCTCTGTGTATGTGTGTGTGTGTGTTTAGGGGTTGGGGGGGGGGGGGGGGGGAATAATGTAGATAGTTGCAGAATTTTGGTTAAATATATTAAGCAGTACTGGGGGGAGGAAAACTAAATAGTGAGGGATAACTGATCCATTATCTGTCTTTTTATTCATAGTTTATGGGTTTTTTTAATTTTTGATTTTTTGGGGGGGATTAGCAATTTACCGTACAATTGTGTTTTGTTGAACTTCAGACCTTAAGAGTTGTGGGCTTTAAATAAGAATTATATGTTGAGGGTTTTTTCATACATTTGTTAAAGAGATAAAGTCTTTTTTGTGTGTTACTTTGATAAAGAAACTGTAGTGCCACAGAAAGGCATTTGGACCCATCCTTTTTTTTGGGGGGGGGGGGGGGGGGGTTGTAGTTTTTTTATAATTTTTTAACATAGTTTTTTTCTGGTCTAATGAGATTGCAGTGAGCCAAATGCTCATGAATAATTTGCTGATGATTCCCATCATTATTCTGTCACAGCCGCTAGTTCCTGCATCATTCTCTCTGTTCAGTTTATTTTTACTTCAACATCTTTTTTAACACAGAACTATGGAAAGCTGTTAATTGCAGTTAGGAAGGTAGATCAGAATTTTACTTCATTTTTGTGGCAGATAGAACACCCCCCTCTTCCCTTTCTAGAACACTTCATGACTGAAAAATGTTCATCTTAAAAAGAAAAAAATGGTGTTCAGCTTTTCATGAAGCTTTCAAATTGTGTTGAAATTACTGGAATCCTCATCTGTTTTGTTTTTTCATCTCCACAATATACTTCGCTATTCAAATCTTTGCAGGCGGCTAGAAATATCATCTCAATATGTTTTTTTTTATTTATTTTTTATTATATTTTTTATTAAGGTTCAAATTTCTGCTGTAAGTCTAGTGCAGACAGCTTGTAAATATGTTCATGTTCTACCCTGAACTTGAAAGTGCACAATCTTCTTATCCAAATAGGGTTTCAGCACTTTGTCACTACTTTTCTGACACAGCTTTTCTTGATCTCATAGATAATCTCATAGTTTTTATAATTATGAGCAACAGTTATCCAGTCCTCTGATTCTGAAACGCAGAGTGCTCCATTTGTTACAATGAACATTTTTTTTACACAGAGCCTTGTCAAACTAATTCTTATGCTTTAAATTCATATCCAAGTAAAATCTATCATTCACATTCTGAAATAACTTTCATGTCCTTTCTGTGGGCTAAGGGGGTATTCCTCAACAGTTCCCATCTTCTCTTCAAGTCCTTAATGGTGGCTAAGAACACACACCAGTTCCTCACACACATTTAGCCTGCCAGCAGAAGTGATTTCCAGAGTTTTATATGCAGGCTTATCGAGAAGCATCTCCAACACCAGAATGATCTGGTCCACAGTTTCAACGACTTCAAGAAAATGTTTTGTAGAGTGTGGCAGGATGGAGTGTGGCATGATGGATTGTGGCAAGCCCTCAGAAGGATTGGTGCAGATCATTCAGGCACTAACAATGCCAGCAGTCCAGTTGTTCTGAACAGCCAGATCAGAGATTTTCTTTTGAACAACAGTATGAGTCGGACAAGGCTGCGTACTCTTGCCAACTTTATTTGACCCATTTCTTTAGAAATTCTTGCTAGAGACGCTCCCCAAATTCCACCTTACTGAATCTCTTGGTGGCAGATCCATTTGCAGTCTGAAGTTTGCTGCTGATATTGATCTCTTAGAACATAGTAACAAAGAACTCAAGCACTTACAAACAAGCTAGAACAATGATATAGCGCTTACGGTATGGAGATCAGTGCAGAGAAGAGCAAGGTCATGGTAAACAGCACCTGTGATGTGAACAATTAGCATCATTATGAACAGCCAACAACTTGAAAAAGTGAACTTCATATATCTTGGCTCCATGCTGATCAAAGATGGTCGCTCTGCAGCTGAAGTAAAGATCAGACCAGCCCTTGCAACCTTGGCCATGGCAAAGTTGAACAGGATTTGGAAAAGTAAGATCAGCTTCTTTAGAAAGCTGAAGATGTTTAGAGCTGTCGTCATTTCCACACTGCTGTACAAGGGTGAAAGCAGGACCTTGACTGCACAACTGGAAAAGAGAATCCAAGCCTTTGATACAAAATCATTCAGAAGGCTCCTACACATTTTCTGGCAGGACCACAGAACCAAGTCAGTGTGGCAAGAAGTGATCATAAAAACTGAGCCACAGGAACACACCCCTTCAGGCTAGTGTAGAGAGAAGGAAGCAGGCATGGTTTGGTCACCCCATAACCCTTCCTAGACTGCCCTGCAGGGGACACTTAGTGTGGGGGAAGATGCAGGGGCAGACATGGCACTGCTGCTGCAAAAGGCTGAAGATAGATAAGCTTGGAAGAAATTATTGACCAACTCATCTGGTATGTCCCCCTGATGACCAGCTCGGTCAAGGAATTGCTGATGTTGATAACAATAACTAGAGTAAAGATGTCTCTGTGTTGGCACTTGGCTGCATTAACTGAAAGTGAAGGTGTCCCTGACTTTGCACTTGGCTGCAGTAACTAAAGTGAAGGTGTCTCTGTGCACTTGGCTGCAGTAACTAGAGTAAATGTGTCTGTTTGGGCACTTGGTGACAGTAACTAGAGTAAAGGTGTCTCTGTCTTTGCACCCAGCCAAATGCATTTGATCCCTTACTTTGGAGAGTCTGGCAAAAGTATGGTGTGAAATATATGCTTTCAGGCAATTCTTTTTCAGTAAATAGTGCAAAAAGATAGTATAAACATATGTCTTGAATTGAAACACCCACTTCTTTAGAGAACCTGGTGAGCTACATTTTGAGACAGTGTCACAAAGCACATAGGTACATTGTACCATCATTGGTGTAACAGTAAGGAATGTTAAACATGATGTGGTTTTAACATGATGTTATTTCACATGATCCCTCGTTTCTGAAAAAGGCAATTCTAGAAAACTAGTCAGAGAAGCTAAGTTTGACTTTACACCATTTTACAAAGAAAAAGAATCTAGTCCTGTTTTGTTGTGTCAACATGGACATTCATCTTTGCATTCCACTGATAAAAAATTTTACATTTTTACATTCCAGTGATTATAAAGATGTTAACTGTTTGGTTGTGAAAAGCGCTGGCTTTTTTCTTTGGACACACCTAACACACTAAGCTCCTAGCTTACATGAAAGACTGAATTACAGTTATTTTGAATTTTACAGTTTTACTTTTTGAAGCTGAGCATCAGTGAGAATTGTCAAATGAGGTATACATACATTCAACAGCATACCATTTCAGAGGGGAAGGGTGGTTTTTGTTGGTTGAGAACAACCACAGAACTATTGGGGGCATGAAAAAATATATCAACATTGGCAGTCTGGATGCTGGTAATACATTCACTGGATTCCCCTATATCAGTCTGTTCAGGCTTTGCTTTCTTTTCTGAAAGCAGTTTTTTTTTCCAGTTTAGTTCCTGAGGTTTCTTTCTTTTGTTTCTTCTTCCTCATCTTTTTTTTGGGTGTGAATTGTGGCTTTGAAGTAGGCCTAAGGGAAGAGAACTCAGTGTCTGAGATGTGTAATTTGGCTTTGCTCTCTGATTTTGTTCTCTCTGTAAATCTTTGGTTAATAATTGTTGACATGACGGGTGCTCACTCCATTTTCATGTACTTTCCTCTAGTATCACTCTGAGGAAAATGACAGTACTGGTAAACTTAAAGATGCTTACACTTTTTGAATGTGGCTATAAATTTGCAATATTAACTTTCATGTCTTTAGCTCTATGGGTCAGGATTGTGTGCCTGAATGTTGTATTGGGTTTTTATTTTATTGGCTGTCGGGGGGGGGGGGGGGGGGGGTTGTTAAGATTTTGTGTGCGTAGGGTTCACTGAGGCAGCAGGACCTTTAAGGTGTTTGTCAATAGTCATGGGTAATGAGTCAAGTTCATCAGTAGTGCCGTCATTCACCAGACTGAAGACTTTTCCCATTTGTGTTTTAAGTGATGGACATTAGGCTGTCTAAACAAAGGTGATGACTGTAGGTAGGCAGGAGTATGTTGTGGTTTGAGCATTGTGCATGAATGTGAGGTGAAGGTGTGTGTGGGCTGTGACCTGTGTGTAGTCTGAGTGAAGAAGACAGACAATGTATAGCTGAGCGCTGCTATTCTTGTACTCTTTCTCAGGTAGGATGGTAACCTGCATGTTTGGTGGTAAGGTAATTTCTGTCTGTTTTTTGGGTGGTTTTTTTGTTTGTTGTTTTTAAATCCTTCCACCCCGCCCCTCCTTGCTCTTATCTTTCTAAGTATTTCAGTATGTTTAGGGTTTGTTTGGGTTTTTTTATTATTTTTTATTATTATTCTTTATCAGTTGATCTCTTTTTTTTTTTTTGTGGGGGTTTTGGGAGCAGTTACATCTGTAGTTTGGTACTGTTGGGAAAAGGGGAGGGTGGGGGCATCTTTGTAGAGTTTCGTCATTTTCCTCTGCTGTATATATGCTAATCAGCTTTAAAATGTTTTTTCTTCCTTTGTTTTTGACCCTTTCACAATCCTCAGCAAACCCAAATCAAGGACTTATCTTCCCCCCTCCCCCCAAACACCACCCACCAACTAACCTCCACCTTTTTCTAGAAAACATTTCAGTCCTTGATTCTTTTCTTTATATTGGGGGGGGGGGGGGGGGGGGGGGGGGGGGCAGGACTGCACTTCTTCTACTCTGTTTTTTTTCCCCCTTGCCTAGACCTGGATTCCGACTTGTGATCTTGTCATGTGGGGTGCCTGAAGGCCAGACCAAGTCCTAACCACTTTGCTACAGAGACACCTTTTTTAATAGAGAAATGTCAGCCCTATAAAGTTAAAATGCTGTTCCTCCTTGACCAGATCCAACTGCAACATTTTTCAGCTGCCTCTGCCATTGCTTGTAGGTATCTTGCTGGTCCTCTTCTTCCCAGGCAGTGAGAATGGTTTTTAAAAAAAACAACAAAAAAAACCCTCAGTCTTTAATTCAAGTAAGGTGAAAGAAAATCAACCAAACAAAAATAATTTAAAAAAAAAACAAAAAAACACCAAACAAGTAAATCCTGTGAGATGGTATTTAAAGCTGGTGAGAAAAGCTTTTAAAGTCTGTAAGAAAGTGTGGGGGGGGGGGGGGGGGGGTCCTGATATTGATCTAATCAGTCAGGAACTTTGTGACTTCATTGTCATATGCATTGGTCCAGATGTCATCTTGTACTGGTTTTCCTTTCTGTATGTAGAATGTGCGTTGCGTTGTAGATCTATGTGGTTTCCCTCTCCATTGTCTATCTTGTGCTATGTGATGGTGACATCTTTCATTGCTGGTCTTTTCTCTCCCTCCCTCGCTTTGTTTCTGCAGCTGTTCTCCTTGTAGAGTTGTGTGTGTGTGTGTATGTGTTTGTTCCTTCCTTCTGTGTTCTTTGCTGCCTCCTTCCAGATCAGTGTTGGCTTTTGATTAAAAACGGGCATTTTCTCATGTGTCGTCCTGTCATTCTGATTGGATCTTTTGGTGAATGTTATGGTATGCAATGTTCTTGGTTTGTTTGTAAAGCTTGTGATGTCATGTTACCTGAGGTTTATGGCGGGATGTAGTCATGGAGTGTAAACCAAAGGTTTATGAAGGGATTTATCTAGAACACAGCCCAACATTGAATAAAAAATACAGCAAGGGTAAATTGATAACCAGAAAACCCCCAAACAAAACATTGATATCAGTGAAGATTAATGTACAGACATATGCATGCATGCAATCACGCATGCAGGCACACGCACACACAACACACCACAACATCCATATCCATACCATATATGCATGCCTATGCTATTGCATGCTTCAGGGTTGGGTTGAGGGGGTTTGTGAGTGGTTTTTTTTTGTTTTGTTTTTTTAAAGTCATATTGATTTTAAAATATGATAAGTCACTGTCATTTTAAAAACTGGAAATAAACTTGTGATAAAAAGCAGTTTTATAAAAGAGTTCTTAACTTTATATACATTTAAAACAAATTAAACTGCAACACCAAAAATAATGTGCAAAGAGCTGTCTGAAATAATCATCTGTGAGATTGTGAATAAATGAATTTGTCAGTGGTTCAAAATGCAGTGGTATTTAATTCAACAAACTGATAGATAAACCAATAGATGAATACATAAGTGAATACACAAATAAAATAACAGGGACAAGAATATTCACAGGAGAATACTCACAGAAGATAACACACACACACACACACACACAACACACACACACACACACACAAACACACACACACACAGTCTGTGTGAATAAGTGGAGTCATATCAGTTCCCAGTGTCGGAGTTTGAATGAAAAGCTACTTGACACAGGTTAGTTAGGTCATAGAATGACAGGCACTTGCGGTCGTTGGGTCATGATACAGGTATTACAGGTCAATGGGTCATAGAATGACAGGCTACTTGACACAGTAGGCATAGATGAAGGTACTTGACACAGGTCAGTTAGGTCATAGAATGACAGGCTACTTGACACAGGTCAGTTAGGTCATAGAATAACAGGCTACTGACACAGGTCAGTTAGGTCATAGAATGACAGGCTAACTGACACAGGTCAGTAGGTCATAGAATCGGTGGCTGACAGTCAGTCAGTCATAGAATGACAGGCTGTGACCAGCAGTCGGTCTAACGCAGTGTGAAGGTCAGTAGGTATAGATGACAGGCTGGCTGACACAGATCAGTTAGGTCATTTTACATCATAGAATACAGGCTAGTTGACACAGTCAGTAATGTCAGAGAATGACAGGTGGCTGACAAGGTCAGTTAGGTCTTTTACATCTGATGACAGGCTAGTTAGCACAGGTCAGTTAGGTCATTTTAGTCATAGAATGACAGGTAGGTTAGCGCAGCAGTTAGGTCATTTACATCATAGAATGACAGGTGTAGCACAGGTCAGTTAGGTATTACGTCATAGAATGACAGTGGTAGTAGCGCAGGTCAGTTAGGTATTTCATCATAGAATGACAGGCTAGTTAGCACAGGTCAGTTAGGTATTTTATCTGAAAGAGGTATTAGCACAGTCGTTAGGTCATAGAATGACAGGCTAGTTAGCACAGGTCAGTTAGGTCATTTTAATCATAGAATGACAGGCTAGTTACACAGGTCAGTTAGGTCATTTTACATCATAGAATGACAGGCTAGTTAGCACAGGTCAGTAGTCATTACATCATAGAATGACAGGGTAGTTGCACAGGTCAGTCAGGTCATTTTCATCTAGACGATCAGTAGTTACACAGTCATAGTTTTACGCACAGAGACAGGGTAGTTAGCACAGTCAGTAGGTATAGATGACGGCTAGTGCAGTAGGTCATTTTACATCATAGAATGACAGGTAGTTAGCGCAGGTCAGTTAGGTCATTAGTCACATGATAGAATGACAGTCTAGTTGGCACAGGTCATTTTAGGTCATGTGGGGGGGTGGAGTCACAAATGCAAAGAATTTACCATGGTGAATCGCAAGCTCTAAGCTGAGGAATGGAAGAAGAAAAAAAAAACCAACCAAATGACAGGCTAGTCGTAGTTGACACAGGGGAGTTAGGTCATGGATTGAATGACAGAATGACAGGCAAGTTGACACAGGCCTTTGCTTTCCTCACCTCCATCACCTGGGGGTCTGACTGCCTGTCATGTATTTACTGTCCTTTATCGGTGACAGGGGTGAGGTTGGCTTTTTAAGTGCAAGAGAGGGGGTGTGTGTGTGCGTGTGTGTGTGCATGCCTTTTGCATACCTGCCTTGTAACCTCTTTTTTTCCCCTCTCAGGTCTGCCCCAAACACAATGAACTGCAGTTATTGTACTCTACTGTCAACTGTACAGCAGAGTGGAAGAACAGCCCTGACTGCAATATCATCATAGTTTTAACCATTCTGTGTGTATGGAAATAGCATGTTGTCTCTCTTCTTTGACCACTGCTGTCTAGCTATCCCTAGACTGTTAGGATCATAATGTAGGAACTTTCATGGCTCCTTTGTCATGCAATTATTCTAACAGCGGTACAGTATTTATAGCTAAGTTTCAATACACAGAGTCAGGTGCAGTTGTGGTTAAAACCCCCCACAAAAAACAGATACATAAGTGAAAGTATTATTTCAGTTTCTTTATTTGTTTATTACCATGCCTCTTCATCTCAATAGTCAGCACTGTAAACTTTAAAACTACTTTATTATACTGTAGAGGTCTTAAAGCACTGTTTTGAAATACTGTAAACTCTAAACTAGATGAGTTTGTAAAAATGTGTAACATTTTTTTTAGTCCCGATGAACTTGTGAAAAGTGTGCTATAGTTTTGTTTGGATTTTATTTCTGTCATTTGTTTTCCTTTTTTTTTTTTTTCTCTCTCTCATAGATTTCATTTGTTGTTAATTATGCCCTCAAACACAGTCATCACCTTTTTCCTCAGCCCAACTGTATTTAATTGATGGACAGATTTCAGAACGATCCTGTTTCACAAACTTCAACATAATGTTTAGTCTATTTTGTGCTTTACTGATATTAGTAGATATGTTTCATGACACCCCCCCCCCCTTAAGTAACATCCTACCCATACAGAAGCTTGAACACAATATTGGTTATAGCCAGACCTTTCTCAGACATGCATATCTGTTGTCTGAAGTTGTGTAAACAGATGACCGTATACTGTAGCAGTGTTTACTGTAGCATCTGTTTACTGTGGCGATATCTACACACAATCCTCTGTTCTAAACTGGTAACATGCAGTCTCTAAAATGTGTTCTGGTGGGTTATATTCCTGTTCAGGCCTGTGCAGTGCTTTACTTTGTTATTTTAAACACATGGCATGCACACATTTACACATACCTACCCACACACAATAAAGGGGGTATACTTTATTTTATACATCTCAGAATTTAGTTTTGTAATGCAAAATTGCAAAAGCAAAAGCATCTTTTATTCTGAGATTTAATCTATGAAAGCTTTTTTTTTTTCGCAGGGGAGGGGAGGGGGGGGGCATTTTATTTGTTAGAACTTTTCCTTAGTTGTGGCAGACTTCAAACTGAGGTCCCAGGTGCACATGCATGCAGAACATCTGGAGCACAAGTTAAAACTGTCTCCATCTTATGTAGAAGAGCAGGTTAGCCAGCTATGGCCAGTGGGAGGGAGGACACAATGAAACATACTCGGCATGCATCCTGCTACCCAAAAAAGGCTGGACTCCGCCATGTTCAACTTTCATAACACACTGGCAGAAAAATTCAGTGCAGTGACTGGGGAGATGTGGAAGGAAAAAGTGGGGTCAAGTATGCCAGAAGGAATGAGTGCTTGAGCTGAGTCAAGAGGAAGAAACGATAGAGTAACTGAATCAGTGCCATCAAATGGCCTTCACAGACTCAGACTTGTACTAAATAGAGATTTGTGTCGGCAAACACAAGCACATAGAACAGAACAAGCTCATAGAACAGAACATGGCCATCTATTTCACCCAGTGAGAGAAGGGAAGTTTGGAACCCTTCAAATATTGCTGTGTTGTTTTGTTGTTTAATGAAAGGTTTGTTGTAAAGAAAGGGCGTGTTCAACAATTTTTTATGTAAACTCATTGTAAATTAAGAAGGGAGGGGCATGTGCGTTTTTGTTTGTTTCAAAAAGGATCTGTATGGATATTACCATTGTTTAAACATTTTAAAAATCCTTGGAAAATAATGTAATCTGTTCTGGAAAAAAAAGAGGATGCAATTTTGCAACTCTGAGCATTACGGCATTTTCCATACAATCCCACTTATTACCAGCATTTGTGGAAGAGTTCATTCACACTGCACTGATGTTCAGGAAGGTTTCCTGTATACTGTATGCTTTTTACTATTGACACAGATGCTTTTTTTTTTGGGGGGGGGGGGGGGGGGGGGGGTGGGCGGCTTTCATACGTGAGCTGATTAAAACTATTTTCATAAACTCTTACTGGATTTTGTAAGAACATTTTGGGATGGTTTTCCAGATACTATTGTGGGGGGATACAGTGTTTTCCATGTAATTCCACATACCATAAATGTTTTGCTTTCAGCTTCTAGTGCTGATGCTTTGGGGGTGGTGTGGGTGTGTTGGGGAGGTTTTCTGTATAACCTTATACAGTGTTAGTGTTAGGGGTGGTGGGGTGTGTTGGGGAGGTTTTTGTAAACTGTATACAAGTGTTAGGGGTGGTGTGGGTGTGTTGGGGAGGTTTTCTATATAAACCTATACAGTGTGTGGGGTGGTGTGGGTGTGTTGGGGAGGTTTCTATATAAACCTATCAGTGTGTGGGGTGGTGTGGGTGTGTTGGGGAGGTTTTCTATATAAACCTATACAGTGTGTGGGGTGGTGTGGGTGTGTTGGGGAGGTTTTCCATATAAACCTATACAAATGTGTTTGGTGGTGTGGTGTGGGTGTGTTGGGGAGGTTTTCATAAATTAACCTTACAGTGTTTGGGGTGGTGTGGGTGTGTTGGGGAGGTTTTCCATAAACCTTAATAGTGTTAGGGGTGGTGTTTGGGAGGTTTTCCAAAAACATACCTTATAGTGTTTGGATGGGTGGTGTGTAAGGGGTTTTTTCCATAACCTTATAGTGTTAGGGGTGGTGTTTGTAGGGTTTTTTCCCATAAACCTTATAGTGTTAGGGGTGGTGTTTGGGGTTTTTCCCAATAACCTTATAGTGTTAGGGGTGGTGTTTGGGAGGTTTTCCCTATAACCTTATTGTGTTAGGGGTGGTGTTTGGGAGGTTTTCCCTAATAACCTTATAGTGTTAGGGGTGGTGTTTGGGAGGTTTTCCCTATAACCTTGTGTGTTAGGGGTGGTGTTTGGGAGGTTTCCCTATAACCTTAGTGTTAAGGGTGGTGTTTGGGAGGTTTTCCCATATACCTTGTGTTAGGGGTGGTGTTTGGGAGGTTTTCCCATAACCTTATAGTGTTAGGGGTGGTGTTTGGGAGGTTTCCCAATAACCTTATGTGTTAGGGGTGGTGTTTGGGAGGTTTTCCCATAACCTTGTGTTAGGGGTGGTGTTTGGGAGGTTTTCCCTATAACCTTATAGTGTTAGGGGTGGTGTTTGGGAGGTTTCCCTATAACCTTAGTGTTAGGGGTGGTGTTTGGGAGGTTTTCCCTATAACCTTATGTGTTAGGGGTGGTGTTTGGGAGGTTTCCCTATAACCTTATAGTGTTAGGGGTGGTGTTTGGGAGGTTTTCCTATAACCTTATTGTGTTAGGGGTGGTGTTTGGGAGGTTTTCCCTATAACCTTATACAGTGTTGGTGTATGGGGCTGTTGGCTAGCAGATCATCAACCCCAAGATGCCCAAGACAGGCTATTACCACAACGGGGTGCCCATTCCAGTGCCACCCGACGACGTTCTGGAACTCCCTCGTCGTCAAGATGAAACCTACCTCGTCCTGTTTTTCGACACAAAGCGCACATGGTCAGTAATTTTTAAAAATTTCTTTTTAAAACTTTTTTTAAAATGAAGTTAACATTTTTTTGTATGTTGGGGAGTGCAAGGTATGCTTTTCTTGGGTGGAGTTCTTTGTTTTATTTTCAAATTGAATTGTCTGTATTACAAATGTGACCTAAATGTATTTTGATATTTTATTTCCTATTCTCACCTGTTGTTTACCATACTTCTGCTATTCTTGTTAGTCATGTGATTTTAGTAAGCTGCTACACCCTATCAGTGATTTTTTTTTTTTTTAAACAGTTTTCTTTGGTGACTTAATTAAAGGGCAATAAAGAACCATGAATGGCTGAATATAAAGCTGCCTAGCCAAGTAATGTAATTGATTCTTTGTTGTGTGTGGGTGCGATGTGTGTGTGGTTGCAGGCAGTGGTTACCGAGGCATAAGCTGGAGCCCCTGGGGGTGAAGTCGGACCTGGACAAGGCCAAGCTGATGGAGAACAAGAAGCCCAACGTGCGCAAAGCTGTACAGAAGGCCTACGAGAAGGCCATCATCCACCGCTGCAAGGTCAACGGTGACCCCAACCCTCTCTCCGGTGACTCCAGTTCTGAGGACTGAGCTAGTTTGTTGTTTGGTTTTTTGTTTAGTGGCAGGGGAGGTTGGCCACATTTTCAGGGTCTCCACAAATGAGGAAGGTCCTTTACGGGGAAAGATGGCTGTGTGGTAGAAACGAATATCTGCCAGTCTAAGGGTCAGCCGTGACCCTCTCCAGGCAAGAAGAGTCGCCCGTCTTCAAAGCGGAGTTCTGTGTTCAGAGCTGAGCATCTGCCACAGCTGAAGACGACAGTGTCTTCATGGTTGATGACCTCCCTACTGCAGGAGAGATGCCTCTGCTGGTCGTCAACTGCTCCGCGATGGTGCAACTCCATTTGTCGTTTCCCGACAGGAGGGCAGTATGCAGGACTCCTTTTGTCATTTCCTGACAGGAGGGCAGTCTGCAGGACTCCTTTTGTTGTTACCTTACAAGAGGGCAGTCTGCAGGACTCCTTTTTGTTGACCTTACAGTGAGGGCAAACAAGTCTATCGTGAAGGCAGCTTACCCAGTGCTTCAGACATAGCAGACATTTGCCTTCAGCAGAAAGTGTCTGGTCTTCATGGGCAGCGATTGTCCCTGTTCAAGGGTGTTGGCATGCAGAGGACAGAGCCCCTGTTTAGGGCAGCGCAGGCCTTTCACCTGAGGGGACAGAACACAGGCCTCTTTGGAGAGAACCAACTGATGTCCTTTTGTAAGCTGACAAGAACTCCGAAGGAAGGAGTAGCCCTCTGGAGGAGTTAAGGGTTATTACATTACCTCTGCAGGCTACGCACTGGACAGTATCTTGTGCAGTCAGATAGAGAACTAGGAGAGAAAATGTAAATAGGGGATTGAATTTTTGTTCTTCCTGTAAGGAACATTTTTGTTGAAAGCAAGTTTGCTGACCTACAGAAGAGGGTATTCATGATCTTTTGGAAGTCTGTGTGTTGTATTGTAAAGACAAATTCCACATCTTCAAGGACATTTCCATTCAGTGCTGTCCAAACTGGGTTTTCTGTTCTTAAAAAAAAAGCTCGACTGTGTATGGGAATGATGCCTTGCTAGAAAACTATGTTCAGAGGTGAACCTTTGGAGTTCAGATAATGTTCCATGTGGAATTAGTTTTCTACTTAGGACAGCTCAGCCTTTTGCTGGTCAACCGAGAATGGAGCAGTTTGTTGCTACTGTTGTTGTGGGAAAATGTTCCAACCTGTGACTTGTTGACTGAGGGATCATGCACACTCGTATCTGGACTTTGCCAGTCTCCGTTGATTTGACTTTTTGTGATCGACAAATGTTCTGCATGTGGAGAAATGATATCCATTTGTTATACATTTATCTGTTTCATCCCCCTCTTTTTCTAAGTGCACACACATGCAAGCGTGTGAACACACATACACACGTACACACACACAAGTATCTGCTTTTCTTCTTTTCTCCCTGTCTCCCTTCGTCTAATATCACTAATAGTGAAAAGACGTAAAATCTAAAGAACGAACGAACACACACAAGTCCTTCGGATGAGACTATAAACCAAGGCCCCGTGTGTGAACGCATGCAGAACATCTTGCGCACACATTAAATCCTGTTCCGCTCTTCGTAAGAGTAGGCCATCGTGTGCCAGTGTGAACAGATGACACTTACAAAACTGCATACACACAGGGACTGGTTGTAAAAAAGCACATGAGTGCTTATCCCATTATCCTCGATATAAAAGAATTATAAAAAAAAAAACCGCACACACTCACTCATTAACAACCTGTCTGAATGAGAACTTTGGAAGAGGTTGCTATGATCCCTGACAATGTATACAAAGCAGAATCTTGATCTCACGTGGAACAGATGCTTTAAATCTTTTCTTTGTATTTCACAACTGCTGTGTCCTCAGGTCAGGAGATGTACGGTTGGTTGATTGTTTCTGTCTGTTATCTACTGAATGCCAGTGCCACACTGGAGCTACTGCTATGACCAGTGCCAACTCTTTACATCATTTACCAGTGTGTTGCACAAGACTGTTTCCTGCTTATGACCAAAGCCAAGTGTATTGATCATGTTGAGAGATCAGATTTGTTTGTCAGTGATTGTGGTGCTTCTAGTAGCTAAAGCCCAAACCTACACAGAGACCAGGTTTACATCTAGCGGATGGTTTGTGCTGGGTTTTTTTGTTTTTGTTTTCTATGTATCTTTTGCATGATTAGTATTTGTCATCAAGGAACTATAAGATGTTTGAGTTCATTTCCGGGAAAAAAATCAAGAGTGAACAAGTATGAATCCAGGCCTGCATCTTTGGATGAATGAGTATTTGTGTTTATTTTGAAGAAACTTCTGATAAGATGTGAAAGTGCAGGTAACACAAGCAGCAAATGCTGGCCTCAGTATTAATTTGACATATTTGTTAGATATGGTAAGTTCTTATGACTCCTTCACCTAAAGAGAGCTTCCTTTTCTGGGGAAAAACCCAGCTGTCTTTGTTTTTGTGTTTGTCATTAATAGGTAGCAAATCAGCCTTGGTTGTGTTTGGTGAAAACTGAAGGTTGCATAAGTTTATGTTGTGTTTATTTTGTTAGGATTTTTGTTGGTTTTTTTCTCTTTAAAAAACAGAATCATCTGTGATCTTTCTTTTTCAGAAACAGAATCACACTTGTTAATTAGTATCTGATTCCACAACAGAGCCAGTTAAAACAAACTACAAAGAACTTCTTTCAGATCATTTTTAGAAACAATGAATGTGTGTTTTTGTTGGGCTTTTTTGTTGTTGTTGTTTTTAGTTTTTATTGTTTTTTTTAATCAGAATCTGTTATTGTTGACACTGCCAGAATGATGTAAATGGCTTTGCTGAAGATTGTCAACAGTATTCTTCTGTGTCATCACTGCTAAGCGATCATCTGTGTGATCATAGGTTTGGGTTTTTTTAATGGTGAAGTAGATTATGGATGTCTGTTTGTTGTTACTTACTTGTTTGTTGAATGTCTTGTGTTGTCCTTAATTGTTTACAGAATCTGAAAGCTGAAGCCGGTTGTAACTAGGTGGAGTGCAAGCTTGTTTACAATGGAAAATTCATTACAAAAATAAGTGGAAGATCTCTACTGTACTAAAGATTGCAGGTTAAAGAGGCAGATTTCATTGAAATTGGTCCTGATGTCAAAATGTTTTAAATAATGGAATGAAGTTCTGTGTTTTCTGTGTAAATAATCATTTACATATATATAGAGATTGTTTTTTTTCTCTTTCCAATCCATTAACTGTCTTTCCTTTCTTATTGCCATTGGTATCCTTCCATATTTTTTTCCCATTTTAATTCTCTGGCCATTGCTGTGAATACAGTTTTTTTTTTAATCACACTGTTTGGGTTTTTCTTTTCTTTTTACCAAACACAAAGCCCCAGATGTGTTCATTTTGATCCCTAGCCTTCTTCGCCACCACTGCTTTACCAGCTTCCATTCCTAGTTTCTAGTGGGCAAAAATGTCAGAAATTCAGGTCAGTCAGCAGTTTGTGCATTTTTGTTATTTGAAACGATTACTGCCAAAAAGGAGTTTGACCTTTGAGCGGCAATGATATTTGGGGCTGACAGGAGATATTAATGTGGTACACCACAGCCTTATGCCCTTGTCTGTAGGGTGTGGCAATAGCTCATTACAGGGCAGTGAACAGAAGTTCATGGTATGTTTGTACTTTAGATACAGTGTTTGCCAGTTGTCTGAAAATGTGAACTCCCTATCGCTGGGATACAGGCTCAGAAATATGGCTAGTACACTGTCAGTTGCTATATTGCTTCTCAAAACTGGTCTTTCTGTAGGTTGTCCCAGGCAGATGTTTGAAAATGTTATCTAGGCCTAGGGCATATAAACTGGTGTGTGTGTGTACACATTCTTTTTTGTGTGTGAGGTCAAGCATATGTAGGAATATTCATTAATTTCAAATGATGGTGTCAAGTGTTTTCTTTCACTACTTCATGGTTGGTTGGTTTGCTTTTAAATTGAGTCCCCTGGTAGACCGTGTGGTATCTTCAAAGCCCATCCCACACAAAGGGCATATCCTAGTTCACATGAATAGAATCACTCCACTTGTTTTACTGGTACCTAATTTTGCTGAGTTATGGCATGTCTTCCATTGCTCATCCCAGGAGTGGATGGTCAGGTGTAAGCCACAATAATGATGGACACAAAGACATTGAAAACAAGCTCAGCTGACGGCCAAGTAGTTAAATAATATATTTTTTAAAAGCATTCCTTCAGAAAGCCTATTTCATTATTAGATCTTAGCTCATTGGCTTCATGAACAAAAAAAACTTTTTAAGTTCCTGTCCTGCAGTAATGTGGTAGACCCCAAATACTGTGTGAATGACTATCAGTCGTTCTGGTTAGTAATGGGAAGTGGGGTAGGGAGTTACCAGAATATATTAAGACATAGGGGTGTTTAGTCATGTGTTTGGTTAAGCCTGCCCCTGTAGTCTTTTTCTTTTCTGTCCCTGTAGAGGTTTGAAATTTACAGCAAGAGCAGTAGTGAAGAAGGACCTTCATCATGTGATTGTAGCTTCTGTTAAATTGTTACTGATTAGGGTTGTGTGTTATATATATTATTTCCCGTATTTCATTATGTATAAAAATGTCTATTTATTATTATGATTTGATGCTCCTGATTCAGGTTAACTACAATCCACTGTGGTACACATTGTTATTTGTTATTGTTTCTGTTATTTCTCTACTGATTCCATTTGCACAAAAGCCTCTGTTGTCTGTGAACAGTGTGAAGGTCCTGTTGATTTTGTAAAACATTTGGTGTTTGATGTCTTTATTTCGTATAATTTATTTGTCTATTTCATGTGCAGGATCCATTTGCCATTGTCAGAGGAATAATTTCACTGGGTGTACCCAAGTAAAAGAAAGGAAGTTTGTGTGGAAGACGTAATCAAAGTAAATAAATGACCACCATCAGAAAAGTTTTGAAAATGCTCATAAATTTCCTGAATCAATTCAGGATTGTCTGTTCGTGAGTGATGTCTATAGGTGCAAGTTTGTAAAGGAATGATTTTGAGGTGCATAATTATGTGTGCCGAGTATGTACATGTCCTTGTGTTATCAGTAAGAGTGTGTGTGTGTGTGAAAAGCTGTCAGTGGTGATGACTTGACTGGTTACCGCCATACCCATTTTTATTTTATATCAATGTGGAGTAAAAGGGCTCCAGTTTTGACATCCTTGACAAAATGTATGAGTTATTTAGTTGTTGACATTTGTGGAAATCCAGCATGAAACTAGCAAGCTTGTTGCTCTGAATGGGTTTGTTTTCATGCTGATTTGAGGAAAAATCTAAACAGTGTTGGTTGGAACAGAAAATGTGCATTTTTTTATGTCAAGAATGTATGGAATTTTGTATGAACTAAAGTGAGAAAAGTTGAAAATTAAAATAAACATTACAAAGTATATTACCTCTGAATTTTGAGTGTTGTGAGAAACAGTGCTGTACTTTTTGTCTAAAACTGTGAAAGAGTTATATTGATATATGTCTGCCTCTCTTTCCGTCTGTCTGTCTCCCTCACGTGCTTGGAGTATACACTTATACACTCCTCAGTGATAAACAATGGTCAGTCCCACTATGGGTTTGAAGGTGTGAGTCCTTCGGATGAGACTATACCGAAGTCCCATGTGCGAACGAATGCAGAACACATCTTGCGCACACGTTAAAACCTGTTCCGCTTTTCTGAAGAGTAGGCTATTGTGTGCCGGTGGGAACAGAGGACAAAATCTACAAAACTGCATACACACAGGGACAGGATATAAAAAAAATGCACATGATTGCTTATGCCGCTATCCTCAAAATAAATAAATAAAATAAACACTTTGGTAATGGGAGACAGTCATTCAAATTGTGCACTAACAACAGTGCGAAGAGGGAAAAAAAAGCAATATCAAAAGAGTGAGGTGAGTTACACCATCCGCTATCTGATTCTGTCCCCCGCCCACCCCTTGTAGCTGAAACAACAAGCCTGCAAAATGTCAGCCTGTTGTATTCAGGATGTTTTTTGTCACACTAAAGACAGACAGTAAGGGGGCAGCATACAGAGCAGACTTCTTTCACGTCTCTGCTGCACCAATGTGGGTTACTCACAAAACACAAACATAAGGGGAAAATATTCATCAGTGTCAACTTGCCTTCTAGGAGTACATCCTCGTGAATATTTTTTACAGTCACACACACATGTGTGAGGCACATTTTCACTTCAGATGTTTTCTCTAACAACAGCTAGGCTGGGGGAGAGGGAGATGTCATTCCTTGGTTGGAACTTGGAGATTTCACCTATGGTGAGACTTTGCGCATGTGACCATTTTTGCCCACCATTAGGCAGCTGCATTCCAGTGGCTTTGTTAAAAACATGCATATATAAACAACCTTCATAAACATTAGCAATTGTAAGTATATATGCATGTAGATCATTGTGGCATCTCTCTCTCTCTCTCTCTCTCTCTCTCTCTCTCTCTCTCTCTCTCTCACACACACACACACAACACACACACACACTCACACACACACTTTTTCTCTCTCTCTCTCATGCTTCAACTGTTATTAGGTCCATAGAATCAAACTATACATCTGGCTTACACTACAGCTTTTAGAGGCACCCCGTGTTTTTAGAGATAAAGCAGCAAAGGGGGAGAGAGGACTAAAAATGAAAAAAAAAACCAAAAATGTCACAGGGTGGTTGTTGGCCACACCATCCACAATCTTGATTTTCCCGCCTCCAGTAGCTATAAGGACAGGCCTGCGAAATTTTCAGCCTTCCCTATGATCTGTTTTTGTTGCTTGCCTAGTTGGAGAGAGAGAGAGGGGGGGGGGGGGGGGGCTAACATGGGAGTTGCCAACTGTGCTTTCATCCTCACGACACATGTGTTGATGCCCACACACATTGAAAAAAACACACACACACACACACACACACATTCCTCCCAAAAGTCCTTGGATGACACTATAAACTAAGGTCCCATGTGTGAATGCACACAGAACTTCTTGTGCACATGCAAAATCTCATTCCACTATTTGAAAGAGTACGCCATTGTGTGCTGGTGGGAACATGACAAAATTTACAAAACTGTATACAGACAGCGACTGGATGTAAAAAAAACACACAAAAACCAACACATGAATGCTTCTTCCATTATCCTCTACACACACACAGCTTATCCTAAAACATGTCTTGCAGTCATTAAAAATAACACAAAACCATATGCTACAATCTCTAGTTTCAGATTTCCCTACTGTTCATTCCATCTTGTTAGTATGAATGTTAAATCCACATGTTCACATGTACAAACTATACTTACAAGTATATTCAACAATCTCTCCAATCACACACACTCCCTCAATCTTCTCCTAAAACTGTATCATATAATAAGGCCAAGATACAGCAACATATCTCTTTTTAAACACACACCACAAAACAAATTAACAGTTCTGTACATCATTTTAACCTTACCAAACACCATACTGCTGCAAACAGATGATACACAAACCAAGCACAAATGTGACACTCCACCACATAGTCGCAATGTACCAAAGGTCAATGGTAAGTTACTGTCATGTTATCAAGATGCAATACAAAGGCGGCTTCTCAATACAAAAAACAGATTGAAAATCGGACGATTCTACTAAGAGTTATCACACATTAAACTGCTAAAATGCAGGAAGTGACAAAATGAGAAATTGACAAGTTTTGTAGAAAAATAGGTGGTCAGAAAGAGGGCTTGGATGTGATTAAATGTGTTTTTTAAAAGCAAAACAACACAAAGTTATGCCTTGATATTTCAGTACAAGGTAGAAAAATGGCCACACTTTGATAATCAAAATCTTGCAATCAACAACCTGACCCCCCCCCCCCCCCCCAACCTGCCTAATTGCTCCTTACCTAGCAGGAAAGTAGGTCAGGTGCAAAGCGACTCATTCTGTGGTGGAGGGTCACAAATATACACATGTACTGCACTAATTTCTCATGCAGAAATTCCAGGTTTTTAGGTTCCCTCACACTACTACTAATATTGTGACATCATTCTTCTGCCAAAATAATGTGAAATGGCATTAACATTATCTGACTCTTACTTGCATGCATTACTTTAAATCTGTTTAAAACATTCTAGATTTTTTTTCGGCAGCCTTGTTATTTCTAAAATTTCACCTGGGGAAAACACAAGCCAGACAGACCATGCACCACCCAATCCCTTGTGTGTTTTGTTAACCTGGAAACCTTTCTTGCCCACTGATCCTCTCCCCAAAGCAGATCCACACTTTAGCATTTTTTTTTTTTTTTTTTCTTTAAAAGCAAAAATGCGACAATGCCAGTGAAGTTCCCATGGCAGTGAGAGCAGACATGTCAACAAACAAGGCTGTGGGAGCTCATCAGGGGTATCACAGATCCATTACACCCTCACGTCACCGGGGAAACAGCCTGCCACTTCCACCAACAGGCTGAGAACATTATCGTGTTCTTTCTTTCCTTTCTTTTAAATTTTTTTTTTTAAGCTTTACTGTATGAATGTAACAGGCGCGCACCAGTCTAGTCTTTTTTTCCCACCCCTTTATCTTCCATTTTCTTCCCCTCCCCCTCCATCCCTCTCCCAGATAAAATGTAGAATCAAAATCAACATCAGGCATAAACAACGAAAAGCTGGCAGGCTAAGTTCCCAGTCCGTGTAATAGTATGCTTGGTGTGAGGTGGCTTTTTTTGTGCGTGGAAATGGGTCAGGAGGGTCAATCAACCCAGCTGTGGTAGGCCTACACTAAGCCACTGCCTAATGTCATACTATTAACTTTTGTTAGGCTAAAGCTGATAAGTTTTACTAGTTCCAAAACGTAAAAGTAACTTTCTTACCTTGTTTGAAGTTAGCGTCATGTGGTCTGGCAACAGACTTGTAACTGAAGACAAATTGCTCCATGCAGAAACGGAGAGTTCTGAAACCACTAGAGTGGTCATAATCCAACGAAAAGCTTAGGCGATAAAGAATTAGGCCTTTGCAAGGCGGTCACGATATCATATTTTCCCTAGATCTAAAAGCACAGTCAGTCAGTCGAGCTGTTAAGCCTAGCTTTCCACTGACCTAGTAGGTTAGTGAAATATCATTGGCATTTCAAATAGGCCCACTAGTAGAATTTTTGAAACGGCACATAGTTATCTGAAAAAAATGCATTTCTTTTCTCGCTGAGGTGATCTTCACTTGATAATGAAACTATCAACTTTTTTTTAAGTCGCCATCACAGATATTTTGCTTTCCCGTACAGTACTCAAATTTTTTAAAAATTTAGATCTAGAGTCCACGCACTGACGTCTGCTTCTTTCCCCCATCAAGTAATTACAGTTACTTCCCTTCCTCAAGGCTCATACATTAAGGGCTGAATCGACTCCAATTGTATGACTTATAGGCTTGCTGACTACAAAAGCCACATGATTTAAACATTTTTCTACTTTAAATCAAACATATGCACTCTTTCATGTACAATAGAGCAACAACAAGCTTAAATTTTACAATGTGCTCAACAGCAATGAAAGTGTCGGTCTTTACTTTTGGCAGCCAGTAGTCAAGTTGTTTAAACTGTAACAGTGGGTGTTTTGTTGTTTTAACACCTTTGACAACAGATATCATGAACTCAAACTATCCCTTTG
>CM060329.1:11238235-11241987 GCA_030674155.1 Stramonita haemastoma
GGTAGCCATGACCTGTTTACCTCAACTATTGTCATTTTGTACACCACTTTCATATCAGGGCACATTTCTCACTATGGGAGAGCATGTCACCAAAGAACAGCGCCACCCAATTTTTTTTTTAACAACTTCTTCCTCTTGTGATGACATTCATCTCAACGGAGATTTACCGATTTAGGGACTATGGTGACATTTTCCCTCTTATCTGTCTGGATAATTATGAATTTGCGTCCAGATCCGAGTCTCCGTTTTTGTTGTTGTTGTTTTTTTTAACAGAATTTTGCCAAGGACAACTCTCTTGTTACCGTGGGTTATTTTACGTGTGCTGAAAAGTGTGTTGCACACGATACCTTAGTTTATCGTGGTTTCATCGAAAGAGCAGCACCCAAACCATCACTCAAGGCCTAGTAAATAGGGGTGGGGGGGGGGTGGTGGGGTGGTGGGGTGGTGGTGGTGGTTACATCTAAACCAGGGATCCACCCAGCAGAGTAGTAAAGATGCATACCTGGAGTACAATGATTTACTGACTTTTCAGCTTTTCAGCTAAAGTTCCCAGGTTCATCAAGGATAAGATTCTGTGTAGACACAATTTGCCCACCATACAGGTGGCCACATTCCGACTTCGGGATGATGTCTAAACACGACACTAGCCTGCATGACGTTTTGTCAATTTTGCCCTCCGCTCCTGATGATCTGTTTTTGTTAGCACATGGGACCTCTGTTAATAGTCTCATAGACTCAGTCTCATCCAAAGGACTTTGTGGGGAGTGGAGTCAGAAGGCCGACAGATTTGAACTCCAGGGTGGAAATCCCTTTGAACGGGTGCCTCAGTGGCAGCTCGATCCCGGCCCGTCAATGGCAAGCTCAATGCTCTAACCACTCGACTCACACCCCTCCTGGATATGTTGCTCTCACCCAGTTGACCAGTGGCCACAGCTGACCTAGCTCTCTACGGAAGATGGGAGGACTTTTGGTAATGTGTAGCTTCTTCAATTCAACGTCTTTTCACGGTAGGTGATATTAGACACGCACGTGTGTGTAAAAAAAAAAAAAAAAAGAAAGAAAAAGAAAAAAATAATGGTGGGTGGGTGTTGAGGTCATGGTGGAGGTCCTACTGAAAGGTCAGCTGGAAAAATATATAGGCCGAATTTACACATGAAAAGCGCCCACCGTGCAAGCACACACACACACACACACACACACACACACACACACACACACACACACACACGGGGACGAGAGAGAGAGAGAGAGAGAGAGAGAGGAGAGAGAGAGAGAGAGAGGAGAGAGAGAGAGAGAGAGAGAGGAGAGAGAGGAGAACGCCCTATCCATTCAACAAGATTATATCCACACAAAAAAAAAACATGGCATGAGAGCAATGAGTGATAGTTTGGACACCTGTGCTAATCCTGTTTGTTGCAGACTATTACAGTGAAAAGGAAAGATTATTAAAAAAAAAAAATCACAAGAACTGACGTTGACAGGAGTCTGGCATGACAGACAGAAAACAGACAGATGACATACAAATAGACAGATAGACAGACAGACTGACAGACATGACTGAATACAAATAGACAGACAGACAGATAGACAGACAGACAGACAGACAGACTGACATGCAAATGACATACAGACAGATAGACAGACAGACTGGCTGACACTGAGGGCATCTGTTAGAAACAAAGAATGACGAAGTGGCAGCCAGACACTGACGTCTGGGGTTTCCCCCTAGAAAGACAGTAATTGCTGCGCCATCTTATCACCGGAAAAAAAACACTATGATAGTGAGACGACGCGCTTTCTCAAAACAAAGACACTCGGGTTACTGACACTTGAGTGTGGGAGAATCTGTCTCCCAGGTTTGTTTACTGCCTGTCGGGATCAAGTGGAGACAGAGATCAAGTCCCTCTGGGAGTGAAGTCAGCTTCCATTACACAAGCCTGGTTGATGGAGGCATGGGTAGGCTAGGGCAGAGCCTGTCCTGTCTGCATCTGAATGATCATCCCTTTCTTCACATTCAGACAATTGTCGTCTCATCATCATCGTTGTCATCATCGTAGTCACTTGTCTGGTACTTACGTTGTTATTGTTAAAAATCATCATCATCACAGATATGATGTTATTGTTAAAAAGCCTCATAATCATCCTAATTAATATTTTTAAAATGCTGGTTGCCAGTTGATAAAAACTTGATAAAGGACATCTCCTGTTCTTTTTTGTTGTTGTTGAGCTATCCTGCTATGCTCTCAGTTGGATTACATGAAACTCCTGTGTACCTGTATGTATAACCAGTGCAGGTATGTCACCTATGTTCTATTTGTGAAAAAGACCAATCCAATCCAATCATGTTGTTTATAGCCCCGTCCACCACACAGGATATATTTGCTATGTCTTGTTATTCTTGGATTTCTTTTATTCCTTAAAAAAGAAAGATTTTTGCTTCAATTTAATGCATTTCAATGACTTTATTTTCTCACAAACAGAGAAATTCACGAAAGAAACTTGTGATATGAATAAACTTAATTGCTTTGAACCCATAAAATGTCCAATACATCGTACTGATATCTTTTGAGATTTAAATTAGGGCTGAAAAATGAGATCAGACTGTGCCTTTTCAGATAGACTGCATTAACTGCTCACATGACCAACACTATACAGACACTGACTGGAACATCAAACACTCTATATAAGTGCAAAAATGAGAACAGCTTTGCTTTCAATTAGCCATCAGCTATAGGGGACATGACACTGCCTCCACATGGAAAACAACTGACCCTGATGCTAATCATCCTTTCACTGCTGGCTTGTGCCCCTTACATCAAAAAGGCCGACTGCAATTTCACTGGCCATTTTAGAGGGCTGGGCCGCGTGCAGAGAGAGTTAATTTTGTATGCTTGTTTTTGTGTGTCATAGTAGTAGGCAATTTTCAAACTCATGGTTGCTGTTACGCTGGCTTTGTGCACCTTTTACTTCAGAGGGGTGGGTAGGGCTTGTTTTGACAAAAAAAAAAAGCTGTCTCTCAGCTTCATGGGACTGAAAAGGTTGTTAGCTGTGTATGACAGTGCCATCTGAGGATTTATTTATTTATTTTATTTAATTTTATTTATTCTTTTGTATCGAGGATAATGGATTAAGCACTCATGTACTTTTTTACATCCAGTCCCGTGTGTATGTAGTTTTTGTAAATTTTGTTATCTGTTCCCACAGGAAACTCAATGGCTACTCCTGAAAACTGGAACAGGTTTTAATGTGTGTGCAAGATGTTCTGTGTGCATTTGCACACAGGACCTTGGTTTGTAGTCTCATGGAAGGACTTTTGGGGGAGTGGAGTTGGCACTGATGTTAATTCTAGGAAAAAAATCCCCTCCAAGGGGGAATCGAACTGGGGTGTGCAATGTTCTGACCACTAGGCTATCCTGTGCCTCAGTGTGTGTGTGTGTGTGTGTGGTGTGTGTGTGTGTGTGTGTGTGTGTGTGTGTGTGTGTGTGTGTGTGTGTGTGTGCATGAAGGGGGGGGGGGGAAAGTTGTAATGCATACATGCCATGAGCAAGCACATGTGTTTCAGCAACGGACTGGAATGTCTTAAGAGAGAAAGGAAACAGCTGGGGAAAAAATCAGGGCAGATGCCGTCAGACTGGCAGAGAGATAAAAAACATCTGCTGATGTTAGTGCTGATGCTGATGCTGATGCTGATGATGTGATGATTGATGATTTCTTTCTCTGCAAGCGTTACGTGTAAGTTGTGGCATACTTTC
>CM060329.1:11242018-11257018 GCA_030674155.1 Stramonita haemastoma
AATGAATGCAGCTGTAAGGAGAGAGAGAGAGAGAGAGAGAGAGAGAGAGAGAGAGAGAGAGAGAGAGAGAGAGAGAGAGAGAGAGAGAGAGAGGAGAGAGAGAGAGAGAGAGAGAGAATGAATGAATGAATGAATGAATGAATAAATAATCTTTATTTTCCAAGGGTAACAGAGTAAGCATGCACATACTTTTATTCATCGGGCCTTGCCTGATGGAGAGAGAGAGAGAGAGAGAGAGAGAGAGAGAGGAGAGAGAGAGAGAGGAGAGAGAGGAGACGAGAGAGAGGAGAGAGAGAGGAGAGAGTGTGTGTATTGGGGGGGGGGGGGAGACAGACACCCAGAGAGAGAGACAGACAGACAGACAGACAGACAGAGACATACAGACAGACAGAGCCAAAGCCAGACAGATCCAGACCCACACACAGTCAGAGACATAAATAACTGATCAAAGGAAATAGGTCACATAGTCTGACGTCATGCACTCAAAGCCTATGTCTACAAACTATGTAAACCCCAGTCAGCTGTGTGTATGTGATATAGCCATCCATCCCCAGACCCTTTGCCAATCGTCATCATCAAAATATACCAAAGGGAATGGGGAAAAAGAAAGGTGGGGAGGGGGAGGGGACAAAAGACTACGGTGGGGATGGGGGTGAAAGGTGGGGCGGTGAGGATTTGATTGGAGTGTTTTGGCTGGGGCTACGAGTGATGTTGGGGGAACAGCAGTGTCGACGTGTTATGTGTTAGGGGGGCCATTTTACTGTCCCGTGACCTCTTTCAAAACTAGGCCATGCCAACCCAATTCTTGCTGCATCTCTCTCTCTCTCTCTCTCTCTCTCTCTCTCTCTCTCTCTCTCTCTCTCTCTCTCTCTCTCTCTCTCTCTCTCTCTCTCTCTCTCTTATGTGCCACGTACGTACGTACGTACGTACGTACGTACGTACGTACGTATGTATGTATGTATGTATGTATGTATGTATGTATGTATGTATGTATGTATGTAAATGTGCATATATTTATTTATGATTATATACATTTACATTTGTTCTTAATATGTCGTTTGTTTATTTTTGATGATTGATTTCGATTTTTATCATGCTCCTCATTAAACATTTCATATTATATATATATATATATATATATATATATATATATATATATATATATATATATATATATATATATATATATATATATATATATTCTTCATCTCCATCATCTCCATCACCGCCTGAAGCCGTGAGTGTTGTGATGGAACTTTAAAAAGTTGTTGCTGAACTTTGTGATCGCATTATGAAACTGGAAAAAACTGTGCATGATCAAAGTCAGACAATTGTTGATCTCGGAAATAGATCTAGGATGTCTACTAGTACTACTATGAAGAATGTTGAGACACAGACAGACAGTGTTACTGTTAGTATTCCTGATCGTACTTTTGCTGAGGTTACAAAATCTAAAACAGCTAGTCAGGCAAGAAGTCGTATGTCTGCTTCAGCAAATGTTGATGTGTCAAGATCAGACACTAGCTTGGTTGTTAATACCAAAAAAGAAAGGAAAGGCAAGAAAACAGAACCACCTAAGACCAGTGACAAAAACATACATGACGTAAAACAAAAGCCAACCCCCAAAAAGACTGCAGATCTAGACTGGACAAGCCATAGAGATCTACCAAATGTAGTTATTCTGCATGATTCTGTCATGAACAAGGTTTATGACAAAAGACTGGGCAGATCCTATGGTTTTGATGCTACATCTCATCGCACTTTCAAAACAGAAAATATTAGTCAAGTCCTGGATAAAGCACTTTCTGATGCTGACAGGCCATTGGACGCAGTGGTATTTCACTGTGGAATCAATGATTTGAAGAAGACAGAGGCAGCAGATGCTAGTCAACATTTCACAAAAACCATCAAGAATTTTGCCACAAAACATCCCACAATAAAGATCGTGGTGAGCAAAGTTGCACCAGTGAAAGATTGTGAACTAAACATCAAAAGAGACGTTTTTAATGCACTGACGTCTTCAGATCTGTTTGGTATTGACAATATCTCTTTCATCAGCCACTCTAACCTGGACTCCAGCTACAGATCTTTGCGAGATGGGCTTCATCCTACACAGAGAGGAGCCAGCGTTTTGGCGAGGAACCTCGGGAGGCACGTGAGGGGACTGTTTTGGAAAACACCCAAGAAGACAACCAGACGTCCCCCACTACATCTACCCCAGTTCTACCCGATGCCACAACCTCCTCCCTTGGCTGGTGACCATATGAGATCCTGGCAAAACAGATAGTGTTTTGGGTGACTGGTTTTAAACCAATGCCACATGTGTTTTGTAATAACTTAGCAACTTGGATATATATATATATATATATATATATATATATATATATATATATATATATATATATATATATATATATATTATGTGTGTGTGTGTGTGTGTGTGTGTGTGTGTGTGTGTGTGTGTGTGTGTGTGTTGTTGTTGTTGTTGTTGTTGTTGTTGCTATTGTCACTGCTGTTGTTGTTGCTGCAGTTGTTGTTGGGATGTTTCTCTTCTCTCTCTCTCTCTCTCTCTCTCTCTCTCTCTCTCTCTCTCTCTCTCTCTCTCTCTCTCTCTCTCTCTCTCTTACTTGTTCTTGTTTAATTGAGGCTATCTTTTTATCTTGATGTTATCCCTGAAAAGGGCGGGGACTGGATGTAAAAAAGCACACGAGTGCTTATCTATTATCCTCGAATAAAAGAATTTGCCTTGCCTTGCCTCTCTCTCTCTCTCTCTCTCTCTCTCTCTCTCTCTCTCTCTCTCTCTCTCTCTCTCTCTCTCTCTCTCTCTCTCTCTCTCTCTCTCTGCATAGAGATGAGATTTTAAACCAGGCCCCGTGTGCGAACGCACGCAGAACACCTTGTTCACACGTTAAATCCTGTTCCGCTTTTCGTAAGCGTAGGCCATCGTGTGCCGGTGGGAACAGATGACATTTACAAAAACTGCATACACACGGGGACTGGATGAAAAAAAAGCACAAGAGTGCTTATTCCATTATCCTCGATATAAAAGAAAATAAATCAACATTCCAAATCAATCTCCCTCCCCTCCCTCCCCCCCCCCCCCCCCCCCCCCCCCCCCCATGTTGATTTCAGTGTCTCAATGCCTCAGTGGCTGCCTGTAGCCTACAAGCAGATGGAAGAGGTCATTGCCTTTCTGAACACGAGTACTACTTTCACACCCTACCGCTATAGGGCCTACTCCTTTGTTGCGTTGCCGTGGTGGCCAAATATCACAGCGGGGGTCAACAATAAACGATGTCAGAGAGTGAGTAGTGGTGGTGGGAGGGAGGGGGAAGGGGGGTTGACAGGCTGTCAGCTTCAATCAGTGCCCAGGCCCTTTTTTTCGTTTTTGATGTACAGCTCTGATAGGGGTGTGTGTGTGTGTGTGTGGTGTGTGGTGGGGGGTGATGTGTGTGTGTGTGTGTGTGTGTGTGTGTGTGTGTGTGTGTGTGTGTGTGTGTGTGTGTGTGTGTGTGTGTGTGTGTGCTGTGTGTGTGTGTGTCTGTGTGTGTGTGTGTGTGTGTGTGTGTGTGTGTGTGTGTGTGTGTGTGTGTGTTCCCCCCCTTCTCTCTCTCTCTCGTGTGTATGTGTGTGTGTGGTGGTGTGTGTGTGTGTGTGTGTGCGTGCGTGTGTGTGTGTGTGTGTGTGTGTGTGTGTGTGTGTGTGTGTGTGTGTGTGCGCGCGTACGCGCGCGTGTGTGTGTGTGTGTGTGCGTGTGTGTCCCTCTCTCTCTACCACCTTCTGTGCGCGCCTCGCGGGTGTATGTGTGTGTGAGTCCCCCCTCTCTCTGTCTCTCTCCCACCTTCTGTGTGTGTGTGTGTGTGCATGCGTGCGTGTATATTATATATATATATTATATATATATATATATATATATATATATATATAAAAATAATTATGTGTGTGTGTGTGTGTGTGTGTGTGTGTGGTGTGTGTGTGTGTGTGTGTGTGTGCTTTTCCCCAGGAGTGTCATTTGGGTCAGCTCAGTGACAAGCTAGGAATATGTGCCATCCTTTTCTTTTACCTGCTATAATATTTCCCTTCTGTTCAATGGTCTTCTTCTTCTTCTTCTTTCTCATGACCGGGATGGTCGTGGAGGAGACATGAGAGACGATTCTGCAGCCAGCCGTCGCCATCCAGCCCTGTCCTCCGCCTTCCGAATGAGTGTTGGACTGTCCAGGTGGGTCCACTCCTTGATGTTATCCATCCAGCTTTTGGTTTGTCTGCCTCGGCGTCTGCCACCTTCTAGCGTTCCTTGTAGGACTGTCTTGGGGAGGGTGTTGTGGCGTGTGACATGGCCGAACCATGCCAGCTTCCTTTTCTTGACAGTGGCTAGTAGGGGTTATTGAGGGCCAGCCATCAGTGCGATTTGACTTCGCACATAGGTTTAATGGTACACACATACAGTTATGATGTCTTCAGTAACTGTCCGTCCTGATTTCAGGGGCGTGAAGCATTTGCCGTCATTGCTGACGTCTGACAATACACTTTACTTGCCCGAGATGGGAATAGGCGGGGGTAGGCTCTCAGGGAATAGATAGATAGAGAGGGGGTGGGGTGGGGGTGTTGGTATACCTACCTCACTTCCTTGTTGTCTGTTTCTCTCTGTGTCTGTGTCTGAATCTGTGTCTGTGTTTTGACCCCTCTCTCTCTCTCTCTCTCTCTCTCTCTCTCTGTGCGTGCGTGCGTGTGTGTGCGTGCGTGCGTGTGTGTGTGGCGTGCGTGCGTTGTGTGTGTGTGTGTGTGTGTGTGTGTGTGTGTGTGTGTGTGCATTTTTTTTCTTATCTTTTCCTTTTATTTCGAAGATAATGGAATAAGCATCCCTGTGCTTTTTTACATCTAGTCCCCCGTTTGTATGCAGTTTGTAAATTTTGTCATCTGTCCCCACTGGCACACAATGGCCTACTCTTCCGAAAAGCGGAACTGGTTTTAACGTGTGCACAAGATGTTCTCTCTCTCTCTCTTCTCTCTCTTCTCTCTCTCTCTCTCTCTCTCTCTCTCTCTCTCTCTCTCTCTTTCTCTGTGTCTGTGCGCGTGCGTGTGTGCGTGTGTGTATTGTCATTGCTCAAGTTAAAGTCTATCCATACTTGGTGATATTAGACCGAAAAAAAGAAAACAAACAAACTAATCAACAAACAAAAACCTTACCATAAAATATTTACAGAAGACTTGGAAATAAACCTAGCAACATCAGTAATCATTGCTTTTTGGGAAACTGTGTTAACTGGTTTCATTTGAATTTCAATGTCAGATTTTTTTTTTCTAAACTGTATTTCAAATTGAATATTGAACAAGAATTTGTTCACAGGATAATGGCTCAGAACAAGGAGAAAGTCCACATTTTGAGAATATTTGGTCTTCCAAAAGTTTAATCCCAACTTATAAAAGATGTTGGAAATGTGTCTTGCACAGCCTAATATTTTAAATTTTCCACCAAAGTTGCTTTTACGTACATGATTTTTTCAATAATGAAATAATTTAAGGACAATCGTTTTTTGTAAATTATGCACTGGCAGGTGTTTTTATTGCCCTTTGTTTTGCAAGACTATTCCTTATTTCATTTTAACAGATCCCACAGTGAGAAGGAATCCAGCAAAAATCTATTGCATACCTTTAGTCACCATAAAAAATATCAGTCATTCAGACAGACAGACAGATACACAGTCAGACAGTCAGAGAGAGACAGAGACAGAGACAGAGAGACAGAGAGATTAAAAGGCAGAGAGACACAGGACAGGAGACAGACACACCACAGACAGACAGACACACAAACACACATAGAGACACACAGACAGTGGTAAAAGGTTGCGTATCATGGTGTGGGCTGTCTAACATAAAGAATACAAAAGGGGGAGTGAAGTGCACAGTACAGGCTACATCATCTGACACCTTGGTCTGTTTTCTGATGGCGCTCAGTGATAGCAGCAGTGTTTGTCTCCCCTGCCTGTGCCTCCACCACTCACTTGATAAACTTACTATCTCTGTTTCAGCTATTCTCTACATACACACCCCACACACACACACACACACACACACACTCCCGTTGCTCTGTCTCTTGAGAGAGAGGGGAGAGAGAGAGAGAGAGAGAGAGAGAGGAGAGAGGAGAGAGAGAGAGAGAGAGAGAGACAGAGAGACAGAGAAGAGAGAGAGAGAGTTTGTGTGTGTGTGTGAAATCAAGTCGTTGTGTGTGTGTGTGTGTGTTGTGTTGTGTTGAGAGTGTGTGCGTGTGCGTGTGTGCGTGTGCGTGTGTGTGTTTCAGCTTGTCTGTCTCTCTTGTCTTGTGTGTGTGTGTGTGTGTGTGTGTGTGTGTGTGTCTTCTGTCTGTCTGTCTGTCTCTCTTCTCTCTCTGTGCATCTTTGTCTGTCTAACCCCCTCCTTCTCTCTCTCTGTGGGGGGGGGGGGGGGGGACGGATAGCCTAGTGGTCAGAACATTGCCTGGCAATTTGACGACCCAGGTTTGATTCTGGTCGAGGAGATTTTTCTCCTGGAGTTAACATCAGTGCTGACTCCACTCTCCCCAAAAGTCTTTAGGATGAGACTTCAAACCAAGGCCCCATGTGCGAACCCAGCAGAACATCTTGTGCACACATTAAATCCTTTTCCGCTTTTCGTAAGAGTAGGCCATTGTGTGCCAGTGGGAACAGATGACATTTACAAAACTGCATACACACGGGGACTGGATGTACAAAAGCACAATAGTGCTTATTCCATTATCCTTGATATAAAAGAATAAATCAAATCAATCAAATCAATCTTCTCTCCCTGTATGTATGTGGGTGTGTGTGCCAGTGTGTGTGCATGCCTGCAAGTGTGTGCAAGTTGCAAACTATTGGTGGGGGGGTGAAAATGTGAGGAAGAGGTAGAGGCGGACAACACTGTGTGTCAGTGTATGCATGTATGTATGTAGCTGGGAGACAATGCGGGCACATGTGAAATTGCTAATGGTACACACCACATTGCCATCAAAGTGAAAATCATGACACCAATTTTTCCATTTTTAAAATTAGTTTATTACAAATCATCATTAGTACAACCCGGAAATATAACATACCACCATCAAAGTCAAAATCATGACACCAATTTTTCCATTTTTAAAATTAGTTTATTACAAATCATCATTAGTACAACCCGGAAATATAACATACCAAATGACCAAACTTTGTGCTGCCATTTTTCTTGCACATACAATGAATTTCTAAGCAATGACAATACACCATTTGAAAAAAATATCCAGTGTGAATTTTTCAGGTAATGACATGTACTATTAATTTTGAAACAAAAACCCAGTGTGAATTTTTCAGCTAATGACAAAACACCCTTAAAACAGAAATCCATGTGAATTTCTCAGCTAATGACAATATACCACTAATTTTGAAACAAAAATCCAGTGTGAAATTCTCAGCTAATGCCAATACACCATTCCAAACAAAAATCCCGTACTGATGCCTTGCAATGCGACAGAAAGCAGCAAAGAATGGATGCAGGGATAATGCAGGTCTGTTTTTGTCCTAGAAAACTATTGCTAACATTTGGAACAAGGACTGAGGCTGACTTGGCTGACACAACAAGGTCATTTGACCTGGTCATTCTGAATCACTAGTAGGGTCTGTCAAGGCATTGATGCTCCACATTGCTAAATATGACACTTAGCAAGGCAACCCCAACTCCCTTGTTAAAAATGTCATTTAGCAATGTATCCCCCCCCCCCCCACGCACACACACACTTTTGGGGGCTAAGGCACTGCTTCATTTTCTTTAGTATCTGATCTACTTCTTTGTCTCTCTGTCAGCCTCGTTGTCAGCTTCTTTGTCTCTCTGTCAGCTTCATTGTCCGCTTCTTTGTCTCTCTGTCAGCTTCATTGTCCGCTTCTTTGTCTCTCTGTCAGCTTCATTGTCCGCTTCTTTGTCTCTCTGTCAGCCTCTGTCTGCTTCAAGGTTTTATCCAATGGCTTGACATCTTCAGCATCTTCATCATTTTCTTCACTGCCTTCTGCAGGGACTGCTTTTCTCCATGTTCGCTTCCCTGGGGGAGCAAACAGAAAAAAATCAATACATGAATCAAGCTGGAGACAGAGAGGAAATCCATCTGTCTTATAATGATTATATATAGACAGTCTGTAGAAACAGTTGTGGGCAGTAAGGCACTGACACCTATAGACTACTGACACCCCTTCCAATCTTGTCTAACTATAGTATGCGGCTTAGAATTGTTGTAAAACTAAGCTCATTTTATATGAAGGCATTGAATGTCTACAGTATGCTGTTGGCTATGGCTGTTAAGTAAAAGATGGTGCAGATTATTTCATGACACAATCAGACCTTCAGATAATCTTCTTCTCCATCTTAATTGCCAAATGCTTAGGCTGCAACTATTGCCTGTCATATGAGCGAAAATGCGTTGTGCTGCCATTAAGCACCTGACAAGTCGAAGTATTCCTCTAGCAACTAGATCATTATGGCCTCCATGGTCGGTGGGGCTATAAACGATAGGATTGGATGGGATTGGAACCCCCTCCCCGTCCATTCTTTTTTTTCTTTGTACTGACTACGTTCTATGTTCCTGAATAAACCCTGGCCAATTTCCAGTCACCAGAAAAAGAGGAGGCGTGAGAGAGAGAGAGAGAGAGAGAGAGAGAGAGAGAGAGAGAGAGAGAGAGAGAGAGGAGAGAGCAGAGAGAGAGGAGAGAGAGAGACAGACAGAAAGACAGACAGAAAGACAGACAGACAGACAGAACAGCAGCAGACAGACAGGCACAGACAGACAGACAGACAGCAGAAGGACAGACAGACAGGACAGACAGAGACAAGAGACAAGACAGAAGAGACACACAACACAGGGACAGACAGAAGCACCACGACACACAGACACAAGAGACAGACAGACAGCACACACACAACACAGACAGACACACACACACACACAAAAACACAACAACACACACACAACAGATATACACACATATACAGAGACAGCCAGACACAGACAGAGGTATGTCATGACTTACCAGGGAGGCAGGGCACAGCGTCGTTGCATCCCACAGAGTGCGTCATGGTGAACTTGCGCTTTGAGGGGTTCTCGGGGGCGAACTGCCAACTCCGGACGCGTTTTTGGATGCCACCCCCGCAGGTCTTGCTGCAGTCTGACCACGGGCCCCAGGACCCCCATCCTGACTGGCCACTGTCCACTCTGCCTGCACACAGTCCAGTGCCAACACGGGGTCATCTCAAGGCAGGGGAGTTCGCGAAGGTTACCAGTAAAGGACTGAGCATTGAAAGATAAAATGATATAATAGCTAACATATCACAGAGTTAACAACACCATACAAGATCAACGTGTTTCGTCCTGGATACAACAACAACAACAACAAACAACCACACACACACACACACACACACACACACACACACACACACAACACACACACGCACACACACACACACAACACACACACAACCATAACACACAACCATTAATTAAAAGATAAAATTGTGAACATACAATGTGGAAAAAACAAAGGAATCAAGAGGTTTTAATTAGCATATCACATTCAGTGTGGACACATGTGATTTCAAGATATGCTTTTGTTTATTAAGAAATTGAAAAATATCCGACTGGATAACAAAGTTATTATTCTGCTAGTGTTTTTTGTTTAGGTTTTTTTTCTTTTTGAACTTTCCATTAAGATTTTCTAAATGGATGATAAGAAGTGAGAGAGAGAGAGAGAGAGAGAGAGAGAGAGAGAGAGAGAGAGAGAGAGAGAGAGAGAGAGACTTACCATAAAGACAACAGGTGGAGAAGAAGAGCAAAATCACCAAGTACTTCATTGTCTTCAGAGATCCGTCCATCTTTATCTCAATCTGAAACACACAGGGCATGATAAAGAAATGTTAATACTTTGCAACCAAAATATAAATGGGTAGAAATACCTGAAAAGTTCAACCAACCAACACACACACACACACACACACACACACACACACCACACACACACACCACACACACGCACACACACACGAACACCTTATCCAAGAATGGTAGAAGCAAGTCCATCTTCTTGGTCGAAGGCCCAGACAGCAACTATTGTTGTCCGTCAAATAAGCGAAAATGCATTGTGCTGTCAAGGCCCTGACAAGTCAGGCCTAGCCGATTTGACTGTGGCATGGGAGATAACTGTTCTTAATTTTGTCAGTTTTTATTTTCAAAAAGGCCGGAGAATGGACTATGAAAGCAAGAAGTAAACAAAAAAGTGACAGGAAGAAAAGGAACAAGGCAGAAAGAAATTTTGGGATAGAAATAAAGGAATTCTTAGCACAGAATTTCCAGAAGGCGGGGATAGTATTTGTACTGACAGCACCCCCACCCCCTACCCCCATGGGCATTTACTCATATACTAGGTTTATATGATTACTGATGCACAGCTGGTTTTTAAAAGGCTATCATAGGAGCAGGGTGAACTTAAATCCTATGGGGCAACAACCCCCACAACAAATATGAAAAAAATCCCTAACAAGAACACTTTTTTAGTATTATAATGGGATATGAGCTCTTTTTATTTTCCACTAATACTTTTGTTTTTTTCTCCATTTTAATCATGAACCAGGGTTCAAAAATAAACCAGGCATGGGATTTTGCTAACAAAAAATAAATAAAAGAGGAAATTTTCAACAGAAAGAGGAAAAATGAGAAAACCTTACTGGGACTTGTAGCAGTCATAAAAAAAGCAAATAATCACTTTTGACAGCCTCTATTCAAAATGCTTTACACTGAAATGTCTGAACAAAAGTGAAGACGACACAACTTTTTAAAAATCCATTTATCATGTTTTTCATGATAAGACAGTAGGGCTAGCCTTCACATTATGCAGCATATCAATCTTATCATCATCACCATCGCCATTGACTCTCATTGCCTTACAAGAAAAGAGAAGGAAAAAACAGCCACAACTTCATAATTTAAATTGTGAACATTTGCGGTTAAAAACCCTCCCCAAATCACTCTTGCCTGTCATAAATACTTATATTGAGAGGATTAAAGTTGAACACTTATGGAGGAAGAATACACCCTACAATGTTCCACCTGAATGGTCACACACACCCCTTACAAGTTGCCTTGTGTGAATTGACTTATGCCTATGAATCCCATGGGAAACAACGACACCGGCTCCAACCAACAGGGTTCTGGGAGATCCTCTTCAGTTTGGTCCATTTCATTCTGGCTGCCTTTTTCTCTGCTTAGATGCTTCTGCACTAGGTCTGTTCACCTTATGTACTTAAAAAAAATTAACACTCTTTTTATCTGAGAAAATTTTTATCTAAAAATACTATTTTGTGTTAACCAAACTTTGTAGACTCAGAAACAAATCAGTAAAAAAAAAAAAAAAAAAATAAAAAGAATAATAAAAAAAGAAAAAGTATCAGTTCAATATATCATTCCCAACACCCTAACGTAAGGCAGCACAACCCTGTTTTCTGATCTGGTCTTAGGATTCTGAAGAAAAAAAAAATTAAATAAAAAGAGGAAAAAAACCTCTCACCTGGTCAAATGTTCAAATGTCACACAAACTGTAGGGTTCTGCTCAGTGTCCTTCCTCTTGCTCATCCAAGCTATCAGCAACTAATGATCTAAATCTCTGCCCAACACCATCTTTTATAGTCGTTCCTGAAAGTAGTCCCACCCCAAACCTAAGATATTCCTACGCATCTGAACATCCTTACCATAATGTTTTCTCTCTGGAAAACTACATAATTCACCAACTTTTTGTTAGCATTTTTGATAGGCTGATAAATATTCTTAGAAAAATGAATAATGTTTATTTTTTTGAAAAAAAAATCCAGGGATTATTTTCTCAGACCTTTCACAACTCATGTCTTACTGCACAGCATCCCTGAGGGTGATGACACGAGGAAATTCTAAATCCTGTTGAACCTGGAAATCAATCTGACACCTTTGGGCAGTGGTGTAGGGTGGACATTATTCAGGGTATTGGTCACCTGCTTGTGAAATAGGGGCACAATCAACACTGTGGGAACTATATTGACCATGGCTGGTCAGTTGCTGTCTCTTTCGTTCTGAACCCCCTGGGGTCAGGGAGTAGTTGACAGGTGTGTAGACAGACCTGTAGACTCCTCCTGTCTTGAAAGAGAATGGAGTCTCCACGACTGGCTGGAGGCTGTTAGTGTACAAGTTGATAGGTTTCACTTTCTTTTTTGTGTTTCTACCTGTGCCTGTCTTTTCAATCTGTTTAGGGTGTTGGTGAGTCTATGTCCTGGCTCTGTGTGTGTGTGTGTGTGTGTGTGTGTGTGTGTGTGTGTGTGTGTGTGTGTGTGTGTGTGTGTGTGTTAGTTAGTTCTTCAGTTTAACGTCCTTCCACTAAATAGTGATATCAGACGGGAAAGTGTATATGAGTGAGCCAGTGTGTGTATGGAGGGGGTGGGGGGCAGGGTTGGGATGAGCACATAGCGAATTATCTGCATTAAACAACTATAAGAATAAAAAATTAAAACCATAGAACAAGAATAATGAAAAGAAAGAAATAACAGCTTAAACACTAACTTTGCAAATCGTATAACTAGTTTAAAAAAAAATCATTAAACTATAAGAACCTGATAATAGGACTATGACTTAATGACAACACAATTTCTTTCATTAGCGAAATGTCTTTTAGAATTTGCTCTAAGCAAACGTATGTGAAAACAGGTAAAAAGTTTTTCAAATCTTGGCATTCTAAAAGAATGTGACTTATTGTAATATTTTTGCCACAGATACATGTTGCTTTTTTTGAAAATTTTGATCTAAAAGCATTTAACTTGAACCTATAAATAAGAGATACAACATTTCTATATTCATGAGAGTTACAGCATTTGATCTTATCAAAAGATAATAAATGGGTTACATGTGTGTGTGTGTGCACCTGTGTGTATCCATGTGTGTGTGTGTCTCTCTGTCTGTCTGTCCATGTGAGTGTATGTGTCTGTCCATGTGTGTGCATGTCTGTGTGTATTCATGTGTGTGTGTGTGTGTGTGTGTGTGTGTGTGTGTGTGTGTGTGTGTGTGTGTATGTGTGTGTGTGTGTGTTTATCTGTCCATATGTGTGTATGTGTCTGTATGTCTACCTGTTTGTGTGTGTATCTGTCTGTCTGTCTGTCTATATGTGTGTGTGTCTGTCTGTTTGTGTACCTCTCTGTGATAACCTTATGGTTTTTGTGGTTTGTTAAGTTGTGATTCTTTTGTTGCTGTTGTTGCTGCTGGTATTGTTCAGTATCATGAAATAATCCTTGATCAGAAGGGGGACTGGCTGTAAAAAAAAAGCACATGGATACTTGTTCATAATCTTTGAAATGAAGAAGTTGCTCGGACTTTCTCATGTTTTGAAATGATTTTCTTATAATGTGAGAGCCAGTGGCTGTGGATGGTGTGTGTGTGTTTATGTGTGCATGTGTGTGTGCATGTGTGTGTGTGTGTGTGTGTGTGTGTGTGTTTGTGTGTGTGACAGAGAGAGAGAGAGAGAGAGAGGAGAGAGAGAGAGAGAGAGAGAGAGAGAGAGAGAGAGAGAGAGAAAGAAAGAAAGAAACAGACAGACAGACAGACAGACAGACTGACAGACAGAGACAGACAGACAGACAGACAGACAGAGACCCAGAGAGACAGAGACAAAGAGACAGACAGACAGAGAATGAGGTGGAGACAGACAGACAGAGAGAGAGACAGAGACACAGAGAGACACAGAGACACAGAGACACAGAGAGACATAGAGAGGAGATCTCAAAACAATGTTTACACATATTTTCATTTCTGTCAGAAATCAGCAGCCCTCAGCCTGCCTCAGGTCTATTTTGAAGAGAGGTGTTGAGTGGTTAACTGACCAACCCTAAGACCTACTTGACACAACACCATGGTGATCTCTGCCCAGAAGACACCCTGGACCCTACCCAGGACTTGATCATTCATTGTCAGGGTATAAGCAGCACTTAAGTGTGAGGAGAAAATTGACTGGGGGGTGGGAAAACCAAGGTGTCCATTCTGCCCTTGTTAAGATGAGTAGGGAATAAACATTGTTTTATATAAACACACTAGCCAGCAAGCCAGTGAGCAAGGGATGATCCAAAGAGAAATAATTATGAGTTATTCTGTTATTCTTTTATATCGAGGATAATGGAAGAGATAGAGATAGAGAGAGAAACAGAGACAGAGACAAAAAGAGCTGCATTTAGATGGAATTTTTGTATTTCTAAGTACAAAGAGCAGAATCTAAATCTGTTTAGTGTGTTCAACAAAAATATTGATCCAAATGTTGAGTGCTTCTGTACAGCCAAATAAATTTGAAGTGGAGCAGTGTATGTTTTTGGTCTTGTAGCCTCCACAATGCACTGAACAATATAATTATGTGGTTTTCAGTTCTCTACTTATCCCTGAAGACACAAGGGCAAAAAACTGAACTGCTAATTCTGATGATGTTGGAAATGTGTCTTGCACAGCCTACTATTTCAAATTTTCCACCAAAGTTGCTTCTATGTACATGATTTTTCCAATAATGTAATAATTTAAGGACAACCATTTTTGTAAGTTATGGACTGGCAGGTGTTTTGATTGCCCTTTGTTTTGCAAGACTATTCCTTATTTCATTTTAACAGATCCCACAGTGAGAAGGAATCCAGCAAAAATCTATTGCCATACCTTTAGTCACCATAAAAAAATATCAGTCATTCAGACAGACAGATAGACAGATACACAGTCAGACAGTCAGAGAGATTTGATTTGATTTGATTTATTCTTTTATATCGAGGATAATGGGATAAGCACTCTTGTGCTTTTTTACATCCAGTCCCCGTGTGTATGCAGTTTTGTAAATGTCATCTGTTCCCACCGGCACACGATGGCCTACTCTTACGAAAAGCGGAACAGGATTTAACGTGTGCGCAAGATGTTTTGCGTGTGTTCACACGGGGCCTCGGTTTAAAGTC
>CM060329.1:11262018-11269518 GCA_030674155.1 Stramonita haemastoma
TGCAACAAAAAGAGGAAATTAAAAAAAAAATGAGAAAACCTTACTGGCACTTGTAGCAATCATAAAAAAGCAAATAATCACTTTTGACAGCCTCTATTCAAAATGCTTTACACTGAAATGTCTGAACAAAAGTGAAGACAACACAACTTTTTAAAAATCCGTTTATCATGTTTTTCATGATAAGACAGTAGGGCTAAAAGCCTTCACATTATGCAGCATATCAATCTTATCATCATCACCATCGGGCTCTCATTGCCTTACAAGAAAAGAGAAGGAAAAAACAGCCACAACTTCATAATTTAAATTGTGAAAATTTGCTGTTAAAAACCCCTCCCAAAATCACTCTGGCCTGTCATAAATACTTCTATTGAGAGGATTACAGTAGAACACTGATGGAAGAAGAATACCCATACAATGTTCCACCTGAATGGTCACACACACCCCTTACAAGTTGCCTTGTGTGATTGACTTATGCCTATGAATCCCATGGGAAACAACAACACACCGGCTCCAACCAACAGGGCTCTGGGAGATCCTCTTCAGTTTGGTCCATTTCATTCTGGCTGCCTTTTTCTCTGCTTAGATGCTTCTGCACTAGGTCTGTTTACCTTATGTACTTAAAAAAATTATCGATTTTTTATCTGAGAAAATTTTTATCTAAAAATACTATTTTGTGTTAACCTAAACTTTGTAGACTCAGAAACAAATCAGTAAAAAAAAAAAAAATAAAAATAAAAAATAAAAAAGTACGTTAAATCTATCATTCCCAACACCTAACTTAAGGTAACACAACCCTGTTTTCAGATCTGGTTTAGGATTCTGAAGAAAAAAATTAAATAAAATAAAAAGAAAAAAATAACTCTACCTGGTCAAAATGTTCAAATGTCACACAAACTGTAGGGTTCTGCTCAGTGTCCTTCCTCTTGCTCATCCAAGCTATCAGCAACTAATGATCTAAATCTCTGCCCAACACCATCTTTTATAGTCATTCCTGAAAGTAGTCCCACCCCAAACCTAAGATATTCCTACGCATCTAAACATCCTTATCATAATGTTTTCTCTCTGAAAACTACATGAATTCACCAACTTCTTGTTAGCATTTTTGATAGGCTGATAAATATTCTTAAAAAATGAATAATGTTTTGTTTTTTTTTTAAATATTCAAGGGATTATTTTCTCAGACTTTTCACAACTCATGTCTTACTACACAGCATCCCTGAGGGTGATGACACAAGGAAATTTAAATCCTGTTGAACCTAGACGTCATCTGACACCTTTGGGCAGTGGTGTAGGGTGGATGTTAGTAGGGTATTGGTCACCTACTTGTGAACTAGGGGCACAGAAAACACCGTGGGAACTATGTTGACCATGGCTGTCAGTTGCTGTCTCTTTCGTTCTGAACCCCCTAGGGTCAGGGAGCAGTTGACAGTTGTGTAGACAGACCTGTAGACTCCTTCATGTCTTGAAAGACAATGGAATCTCCACGACTTGCTGGAGGCTGTTAGTGTAGAAGTTGATAGGTTTCACTTTGTCTCTGTTTCTATCTGTGCCTGTCTTTTCAATCTGTTTGGGTGGTGGTGGTGGTGGTGGTGGTGATGAGTCTATGTCCAGGTGTGTGTGTGTGTGTGTGTGTGTGTGTGTGTGTGTGTGTGTGTGTGTGTGTGTGTGTGTGTGTGTGTGTGTGTGCGCGCGCGTGCGTGGGTGCACATATGTGTATCCATGTGTGTGTGTGTGTCTGTCTGTCTGTCCACGTGTGTGCATGTATGTGTGTATCCACATGTGTGTGTGTGCGTGTTTGTCCACGAGTGTGTATGTGTGTGTACGTCTGTCTGTCTATTGTGTGTGTGTGTTTGTCTGTCTGTCTGTGTCTCTCATCTGTAATAACCTTATGGTTTTATGTGGTTTTGTTTGTGATTGTTGTTGTTGTTGTTGTTGCTGCTGTGTTGTTCAGCATCATGAAATAATCCTTGATCAGAAGGGGGACTGGCTGTAAAAATAAAGCACATGGATACTTGTTCATAATCTTTGAAATGAAGAAGTTGCTCTGACTTTCCCATGTTTTGAATTGATTTTCTTTAATGTGAGAGCCTAGTGGCTGTGGATGGTGTATGTGTGTGTGTGTGTGTGTGTGCTGTGTGTGTGTGTGTGTGTGTGCTTGTGTGTGTGTTTGTGTGTGTGTGTGTGTGTGTGTGTGTGTGAGAGAGAGAGAGAGAGAGAGAGAGAGAGAGAGAGAGAGAGAGAGAGAGAGAGAGAGAGAGAGAGAGAGAAACAGATAGACAGACATACAGCACAGACAGACAGAGACAGAGAGACAGACAACAGACAGAGAGACCCAGAGAGAAGAGAGACAAAGAGACAGACAGACAGAGACAAGATGGAGACACAGAGAGACAGAGAGAGAGACAGAGACACAGAGAGACACACAGAGAGAGACAGAGAGACATAGAGAGCGAGATCTCAAAACAATGTTTTCAAATATTTACATTTCTGTCAGAAATCAGCACCCAGACTGCCTCAGGTCTGTTTTGAAGAGAGGTGTTGAGTCGTTAACTGACCAACCCTAAGACCTAATTGACACAACACCATGGTGATCTCTGCCCAGAAGCCACCCATGGACCCTAACCACAACTTGACCAGTCATTGTCAGGGTATAAGTAGCACTTAACTGAGGAGGGAAAATTGACAGGGGGAGGGGAAACCAAGGAGGCCATAGGGCCCTTGTTAAAACCACTTACCAATTAACACTGTGTTATATAAACACACTAGAGAGCAAGCCAGTGAGCAAGTGAGCATGAGCCAGCAAGTGATCGAGCAAGGGAGACAGAGACAGAGACAGATAGAAAGACCAACAGACCAGAGATCAAATCAAATCAAATCAAAACAAATTCTTTTATTTCAAGGATAATAACTAAGCAGTCATGTGCTTTTTTTGCATCCAGTCCCCTCCCTTGCGATACATCATAATGAAAGTAAAGGTAAAGGTGTCCCATAACCTGTGTAGTCGTAGGGGAGCCAGGCGTCAGAGACCTCAGCTTCTCTAGGGGCCAGCATGTTGAGGGTGTTGCCCATCTCCTCTCCCTCGCTGCTTTACCTTCTCTGATCCTGAAGAGGGCAGGTACCCATTTACAGCTGGTTGAACTGGGGGACTGTACTGAAGCCAAGGCGCCTAAACGGTCACCCATCCAATTGGCAACCACAAGGACGCTGCTTAACTTGACTTGGGGAAAGCAAGGGCTCTGGCCACTGAGCTATTCCGTCCCCATAACATCATAATATGATAATAAAATAGACCAATACAGACACATCATCATAATAAAATAAACCAATACCCACATATCCATACACAAAAGGCAAACAAGCAATATAAAAAAGGAAAGAGAGAGAGAGAGAGAGAGAGAGACAGACAGACAGACAGACAGACAGACAGACAGACAGACAGAAGGTTGCTTGATAGTGATAATTATGGGTTGATATAGTCCCTGGGCTCCCTGGATACAATCACCAGACCAGGTTAGCAGGTTCTCTCAAGACACTAACATTTTCTTCTCACACTACCTATGTCATGTGTCATGTCTGCCTGTGGTCCCTTCTGGGGCATAGGCCGCCAACTAGCTGTCTCCAGGCATCTCGGCTCTGGGCTAGGCGTTCCAGTTGTCCCCACGTCTTGCCCATCTTTTTTGCATCTGCATCCAGGTCTCGGCGCCAGGTATTTCTAGGCCGCCCTCTCTTTCTTTTCCCTTGTGGATTCCAGGTGAGAGCTTGTCTTGTGATGCTGGATACAGGTTTCCGTAGGGTGTGTCCTATCCATCGCCAACGTCTCTGTAGGATTTCTTTCTCAACAGGCTGTTGTCTGGTTCTTTGCCATAATTCTTCATTACTGATCTTGTCTGGCCAGCGTATCTTGAGGATCTTCCTGAGGCAGGTGTTGATGAAGACCTGGATTTTCTTCATGGTGGTGACGGTGTTTCTCCAGGTCTCTGCTCCATACATTAGTATTGGCTTGATGATGGTGTTGAAGAGCCTGGTCTTGGTGGCGATGCTGATGTCGCTTGATCCCCAGACGTTTCTGAGCTGCTTGAAGGCTGCCCTTGCTTTACCGATGCGGGTTCTGACGTCTGTGTCTGTTCCTCCCTGTGTGTCCACGATGCTGCCGAGGTATGTGAAGCTTTCCACCTCTTCCAGCGCTTCTCCTTTGACTGTGATGGGTGTCGCATTGGCTGCATTTGTCTTCAGTACCTTGCTCTTTCCTCTGTTGATGTTGAGGCCCAGTTTAGCTGAGTTCTCCACAACGATGTTGGTCTTTTCCTGCATCTGTTGCTGGGTGTGGGAGAGAAGGGCCAGGTCATCTGCAAAGTCAAGGTCGTCTAGCTGTTTCCAAGGTGTCCATTGGATGCCATTACGTTTCTGGTCCGTTGAGGTTTTCATGACCCAGTCGATGGCCAGCAGGAACAGGAAAGGAGATAGTAAGCATCCTTGCCTTACTCCGGTATCTACTTCAAAGGCGTCGGTGAGCTGTCTGCCATGAACTATTCTGCAGGTCATTCCTTCATATGATTTTCTGATGATGTTGGTGATTTTCTCTGGCACTCCGTAGTGTCTCAGTAGTCTCCAGAGGGTCTGTCTGTCAACGCTGTCAAAAGCCTTCTCATAGTCTATGAAGTTGATGTATAGTGGCGAATTCCATTCCAGGGACTGTTCCAGGATGATGCGCAGTGTTGCAATCTGATCCGTGCATGATCTTTCCTTTCGGAAGCCAGCTTGTTGGTCACGGAGATGCGGGTCTACTGCGTCCTTCATCCGGTTCAGCAGGATGCGGTTAAACACCTTTCCTGGGATGGACAGCAGCGTTATCCCTCTGTAGTTGGAGCAGGAACTGAGGTCGCCTTTCTTGGGGAGTTTGATGAGGTAACCCTCTTTCCATTCTGTTGGTATTTCTTCTTCCTCCCAGATCTTGCCGAAGAGCGGGTAGAGGAGCTCCACACTGGTCTCGACGTCGGCCTTCAGGGCTTCTGCTGGGATGCTGTCAGGTCCTGCAGACTTACCGTTCCTCAATTGCTTGATGGCGCTGCGGATCTCTTCCTTTGTGGGAGCACTACATTTGATCGGCAGGTCGCTTGCGGCTGTTGGTATCTCTGGTGGGTTTGTAGGTGCTGGTCTGTTGAGTAACTCCTGGAAGTGCTCAATCCACCTGTTTTTCTGTCCTTCGTCATCTGCTATTACTGCTCCGTTCTTGTCTTTTACTGGTCTCTCTGGCTTGGCAAACTTCCCTGATAACTTCTTGATGATGAAGTACAGGTCCTTGGTGCTGTTCTGGTGAGCTGCATCTTCTGCTTCTTTTGCCAATGTCTCCAAGTAGTTTTGCTTATCTGCTTTAATGCTTCGCTTTACAACCCTATTTGCTTCTGTGTATTCCTCTTGGGCTTTTGTTTTTGCTGATCGTGTCCTGCTGCTGTTGACGGCTAATTTCTTTTCTCTTCTTTCTTCTATTTTCTCTAGCGTAGCTGCTGAAATCCATTCCTTGTGTGTGAATGATTTGGGGCCCAGTACTTCCTGACATGTTGAGGTCACTGTCTCTTTCACTCTCTGCCACCTCTCTTCTATCGTCTCCTCTTCAAGCAGCTCTCCTAGGACTTGGAACTTGTTGGATAGAGTGACCTTGAACTCTTCTTGCTTCCTGTTGTCCTTCAGCGCCGTGGTGTTGTAACGCTGGCGTTGACTGGATCCCCCCGTCCAATTTCTCTTCAGCTTCTGCTTCAATCGGGCAACAAGTAGATGGTGATCCGAAGCAACGTCTGCTCCTCGCTTGACGCGTACATCCTGTAGGGAGCGGCGAAACTTCTTCACGATGCAGATGTGGTCGATCTGGTTCTCCGTTGACAGGTCTGGCGACACCCAAGTTGCCTTGTGTATCCTTCTGTGCGGGAAAACACTTCCTCCGATGACCAGGTTTCTTGTGGCACACAGGTCTGCGAACCTCTCCCCGTTGTCGTTCATCTCGCCTAGCCCATGCCGCCCCATGATCTCCTCGTATCCCTGGTTGTCACTACCTATCTTGGCATTGAAGTCGCCCATTACGATGATGATGTTTCTCTTCGGTCTGTCTTGTATGATGGTCTGCAATCTGTTATAAAAGTCGTCCTTCTCCTCCTCCTCGCTGTCGTTCGTTGGGGCGTAGCACTGGATAATGTCCATGTTGATCCTCTTCTTCTTTGTACGGAAAGAGGCTGTCATGATCCTTGGTCCGTGTGCCTCCCACCCGATGAGCGCTCCCTGTGCTGGCTTGGAAAGCATCAGGGCGACTCCCTGGGTGTGTGCAGCATCTTCCTGCTCGTGCCCGAGAACAGCAGCAGCTCCCCGGAAGTCAGTCGCTTCTGCCCGGAACCAGTCCATCTTGCTTCGCTGATTCCTAGGATGGTGAGGTTGAATTTCCTCATCTCTGCGGCTACTTGCGCTGTCTTCCCCGTCTCGTACATGGTCCTGACGTTCCATGTACCGATGGATGTGGTGGTCCTGGTGGAGATGATGGTCTTCGGTCTGACGGCTTCCAGATGACTCTGGCTTTCACCGCCCGACTTCATACACCTTCCAGCTGGAGGTCCATCCCTCCCCAAGTCCGCGATGTCTGTTAAATTGCTATTTGGCGTTTCTGTAGCTAGAGTTTTTTTCACAGGGTGGGGTAGCTAACCCTACGCCAAACCCTCCTCCTTTTTCAGCCGGGCTTGGGACCGTCCTAGGCAGAGTTAAATTCTTCGCTGAATGGAGAATTGTAAACTAGCAACAAAAGCTTCACAACAGTAAGAAACAAACAAAAATCAAAACCAAAATTAAAAACTAAGCATGAATAATAAATAAATAAATTGATAGGTAGGCGTCCAATAACATAATTACATGGTCGTAGGGTCATAGAAATGATAAGATAAATGAACACATACACACACACACACACACACACACACACACACACACACACACACACACACACACACACACTTTGTATGCTATATATGAATTTGGAAGGGGGGGGGGGGAGGAAACACGTGTGTGTGTGTGTGTGTGTGTGTGTGTGTGTGTGTGTGTGTGTGTGTGTGTGTGTGTGTGTGTGTGTGTGTGTTGTGCTTCATGAAAGGGATGTGTGTAAACACCTGTACAATTTGCAAATTTAAATACAATGGAAAAGGAAAAAAACAAAATGACTGACATGATGGCTAGACTGGTGACTTTACTCATGCATTTTTTCTAAGGGCTTTGATTTGTGTACTCTACAAGATTCAGCGTTATATAAATCCCATATATTATTATTATTATTATTATTATTATTATTATTATTATTATTATTATTATTATTATTATTATTATTATCATAATTATTATTACCCACTTCAATAGCTTTCAACATGAATAGTTATTTTTTTATTTTATTTTATTGCTATTATTGATGGGGTTAATAACACTATTGAATTTATCTTGTTTTTGATTAGTGGTTAAGGTCTTTTTTGTTTT
>CM060329.1:11284518-11287018 GCA_030674155.1 Stramonita haemastoma
GTTCACATAACCTTTGCCGTTGTTGGGGAAGCGAGATATCAGAGACCTCAGCTTCCAGCATATTGAGAGCGGCGCCCATCTCCTCTTCCTGGATGCTTTACTTTCCCTGACCCTGAAAAGCGCATATATCCACATACCCGTTTACAGCTGGGAGAACAGGGTGGGCTGTACTGAAACCAAAGCACGCAAATGGTCACCCATCAACTTGGTAACCACGTTCAATGCTGCTTAACCTTAGCTAGAAGAAAGCGAGCGCTCTGAGTGCTCTGACCACTGAGCTATCCCGCCCCTCATTCAATACAAGATTAATATTGGTGAGAATGACAAATGTTTTACAACTAACCTAAATCATGTACCCTAGATAGACAAGATTCGAATTAGTGACTTTAGTCACTGTGGTTACTTTCCATAACAATTTCTACAGACTGTCTATAATTATAATAATTATAAGAGGATGAATTTCCTCTTCCCTTCAGCTTGATTCATGCATTTATTTTTCTCTGTTTGCTCCCCCAGGAAAACAACCAGAAGAGCAGAACACTAGCACAGCTCCAACGGACACTAACCAACCTCCCTGGAGAAGAGCAGAAGACAGTGAAGAAGACGGTGGGGATGCTGAAGACGCCAAAGAAGGAGGGAACAGAGAAGACAAAGAAGCAGACACTAAAGAAAATGAAGCAGACAGTGAAGCAGAGTCAGGAGATGCCAGAAGAGTCTAGTGGACACTTCTCCTCACTGGACAGAGCCCTGAACACCACAGCTGAGACAGCAACAGCCGCAGCCAGCCAAGGCCAGCTGATGTCAGGGATGTCCTCAGGCAGCTCCGCAGTCAGCATGGACTGGAGTCTGGAGGACGGGCTAAGTGGGCATGGCTGCTTCTCCTGCTGATCTTGGCCCTGACCATCGGGTGTTTGGAAAGCTTGATTGATTTTACCCAGTAAAACTCCTCAAAGTGGCACTGCAGCCACCTTCTTAATCATGCTGTGAGCAAAGACTGTCGAATACACAGTAATCTCACCACAGGTGAACTTTCAGAACATGCCAATCTGCGAGGAATCGAGAACTTTGTGGGGTCACATGATAAGGGGGCAAAGGAAAGAGAAAATCTTGTAAATATTCTGGTATGGTCTTCTGTACTCTCCCTTCCTCCAATCTTTTTTCACTTTTTTTCAGGTCCTGTAAATATATTTTAGCACAAAAGGGGGGGAGGGTCAATACATTGATTAAATAAAATTTTAACAAGGGATGGGGGTGAGGGTCACATGCTTGATTAACATTTTTAGCAATGTGAGCATCATGCCTTGATAAATGACATTTTTAGCAATGCAGAGTCAATGCCTTGATAAATATTTTTAGTATGTGGAGCAACAATGCCCTGATAAATGCATTTAGATTGGAGCCAATGCTGATAACATTGTTAGCATGTGGAGCCAATGCCTGAAATTTTTAGTAATGTGGAGCACAATGTCTTGATGAACGCACTAGTGATTCAGAATGACCAGGTCAAATGACTTGTTCTGTCAGCCAAGCCAGGGTAATCTCTTGTTCCAAATGTGTGCAGCAGTTTTCTAGGACAAAAACATATGTTTCCCTGAATCCATTCTTTGTGCTTTCTATGTCACATTGTAAGACATCGCACTGGATTTTTGTTTGGAATGGTTTGTAGTCGTTAGCTCAGAAATTCATACTTGATTTTTGTTTCAAAATTTATGGTGCATGGTCATTAGCTGAGAAATTCACACTGGATTTTTGTTTCAAAATTAATGATGTATCATTGAGAAATTCACACGGGTTTTTGTTTCAAAATTAGTGGTATATTGTCAATAGCTACTCTTAGAAATTCACACTGGGTGTTTGTTTCAAATGGTGTATTGTCATTAGCTTAGAGATTCACACTGGACTTTTGTTTCAAAATTAACCGTGCATGGTCATAAGCTTAGAAAATTACACTGGATTTTTACTTGAAATGGTGTATTGTCAGTAGCTTAGAAATTCACACTGGATTTTTGTTTCAAAATTAATGGTGCATGGTCATTAGCTTAGAAATTTACATTGGATTTTTGTTTCAAAATTGTGTATTGTCATTAGTTGAGAAATTCCCACTGGAGTTTTGTTCCAAACTAAGCTTAGAAATTCACACTGGATTTTTTGTTTCAAATAGTGTATTGCCATTAGCTTAGAAATTCACTGTAAGTCAAAAAAAGACAGCAAGAACCTTGGTCATTTGTCATGTGCTATATCTAAGGATTTTATGTAATGACGAATTGTAATAAACCGATTGTTCAAGTGAAAAAAATTGTAATGATTTAACCCTGATGACAGCTTGAGTGAACATGAGAGAGAGAGACAGAGAGAGGGAGAGAACAAATTTGAACAATTATTTTCAGAGGGTAATAGATTAGCATACAAGCTTTTAAATCCAGCCTCGAGAGAGAGAGAGAGAGAGAGAGAGAGAGAGAGAGAGAGAGAGACTGTGGGGTTGAGAGGGGGATGTGTGGGT
>CM060329.1:11292018-11302018 GCA_030674155.1 Stramonita haemastoma
TCATCAAAATTTAATGAGGATTGCTTGTGTTCCTACAGTGTTGACCCCAGCGCATGCATGATATTGTGGTAAGGAAGCTAGCAGACAACAAAAGACTGAGGGGTTACAGTGTTTGCTGATGATAAAATTAATGATAAAACCTACCGAATTTGTGCAAAATCACACAGAGTTTTTGAGTCAGAGGCTAGGCTAGTCTTACCACAAAACTTGTGGGCTTATTCCTGTGGGATGCCTTAGTACGTGCGGTACGAATGCAAGAGCAATATAGAAAAACAACAGGAAAAGTGGCAAAAATTTAAAGGTGGGGTGTGGCCAAAGCATCATCAGCATCGTTATCATCATCTGTCAGTTGTCCTCTCTCTCTCTCTCCTCTCTCTCTCTCTCTCTCTCTCTCTCTCTCTCTCTCTCTCTCTCTCTCTCTCTCTCTCTCTCTCTCTCTCATCAGCAGCACATAGCCAGCGTCTCATTATCAGCAGCAGCCGGCGACAGCTGCAGTACATCACTGATATGAGCGGAGAGGGAGAGAGAGATAGCGTTCTGACAGTGAAAACAATACAGATTTGTTTTTTGCCGGGGAACTGAAACGTGTGTGTGTGTGTGTGTGTGTGTGTGTGTGTGTGGTGTGTGTGGTGTGTGTGTGTGTGTGTGTGTGTGTGTGTGTGTGTGTGTGTGTGTGTGTGTGTGTGTGTGAAGTCAAGTCAAATCAGTCAAGTCAAGTCAAGTCAAACTTTTATTTCCAGATGGTACATTGAATAAGCAGTGCAATTGCTTTTTTTTTCATCAAGCCCTCCAGCGTGTGCATGTGTGCGTGTGTGCGTGCGTGTGTGTGTGTGTGTGTGTGTGTGTGTGTGTGTGTGCGTGCGTGCGCGCGTGCGCGTGTGCGCGCTTACGCACCCGTTTGAGTATGAGTATCATGTAATTGGAGTTTTGGGTTATCACTCTTCCTCACTCACACATGGTAATGGATGGGGTCCTGGCTCCTGGTAGCAGTTAACGTGTAGTTAGTTTCGTGAAGGAATCTCCAGGCTAGGCCTACTCCACAGTCTTTTCTTTTGTTGCTGTTGTTGTGGTTAGTTTTAAGATACTGACCGTGTTATTCAAAGTCTGGGGGCGGGGATACCCTTGTGGTTTAGAGTGTTGCGCTCGCGCTTTGACGGCTCGAGATCGAGTGTCAAAACCTGGGCCTCTATAACTGATTCCCCCCTACACACACACCACCCCTACCTACCCTTGTTGTTCATCCTTCAGGACAGGGCAGGGCAGCTAATGTTCATGATTTTGTAATACCATCTGGCTTCTAGACAGACCGACCCATTAACTGACTACAGACAGACAGACAGACCCATTAACTGACTACAGACAGACAGACCCATTAACTGACTACAGACAGACAGACCCATTAACTGACTACAGACAGACAGACAGACCCATTAACTGACTACAGAAGACAGACCCATTAACTGACACAGACAGACAGACCACCCATTAACTGACTACAGACAGACAGACCCATTAACTGACTACAGACAGACAGACCGACCCATTAACTGACTACAGACAGACAGACCCATTAACTGACTACAGACAGACAGACAGACCCATTAACTGACTACAGACAGACAGACCGACCCATTAACTGACTACAGACAGACAGACGACCCATAACTGACTACTGACAGACCGACCATTAACTGACTACAGACAGACAGACAGACCCATTAACTGACTACAGACAGAAGACCGACCATTAATGATACAGACAGACGACCCATTAACTGACTACAGACAGACAGACCCATTAACTGACTATTGACAAACAGACACATTAACTGACTATGGGCAGACAGACAGACCCATTAACTGACTATTGACAGACAGACCCATTAGCTGACTACAGACAGACACAGACATACTGACTACAGACAGACAGACCCATTAACTGACTATGGGCAGACAGATGGGCCCATTTACTGACTATTGACAGACAGATAGACCCATTAACTACTGACAGACGAACAGACAGACCCATTAACTGTTGACAGACATACATACATACAGACCCATTAACTGACTATTGACAGACAGACAGTAAGACAGACAGACAGACAGACAGGCAAGCAGAAGGTGGGTGACAGTGACGGACAGTGTCCAAACAATCTGATCGCTCTCCCAGGGGCAGACACATCAACCCAGAGGCGGAGGCCTCAGTTGTCTCCCTTGCGCCCATCAGCATCGTCGGCGTCTGAAATGTCGACTGGGGACAGTGGAGGGACATTACATTTATCATCCATCGTTCCATCCCTCCCTCCCTCCCTCCATTCCTCCATCCCTCCATCATCCCTCTACACTGGACCTTCATGGGTATCATATTTTGTTGTTATTGTTGTTGGTGTTGTTGTTGTTGTTGTTGTTGGTGGTGTGGTGGTGGTGGGTGGTTGCGTGTGCGTGTGTGTGTGTGTGTGTGTGTGTGTGTGTGTGTGTGTGTGTGTTGTGTGTGTGTTGTGTGTGTGTTTATTTTTGTGTCTCTGCTACTCTTTTTGTCTGTCTATACGTCTTTCTGTGTGTCTCTGTCCCTTTCTGTCTCTTTTTTTTTTTTAGTCTGTCTCCCTTTTCATGAATGTCTGTTTCTTTGTCTATGTTTGTTTGTCCGTCTGTCTGTCCGGCTGGCTCACACACACACACACACACACACACACACACACACACACACACACACACACACACACACACACACTGTAATGAAATGAATAACCTTGCAGTTATATAGAACATGGATATCATCTGAAGTTGTGTTGTTGTTGTTATTGCTGTTGCTGCTGCTGTTATTGCTAATGTCCTCTTCCTCCTCCCCCTCCTCCTCCATCTCCTCCTCCTCCTCCTCTTCCTTGTTTTCATCCTTCTTCTTTGATTTCATTGCCTCATTGTGTAACTGTTATTTCCCCCACTCTGAAACTATCGTAGCCACAAAAACATTCACATTCGACATTTCGTTTTATTCTATTTAATTTATTCTCTTTTTTATTAAAGCTTTTTTATTTGATCTTTTTCTTTCTCTTTTTTAAAACATTATCTTATCTCTTTTATCGGCTAATATACGTGTATACTTTCTAAAAGCATACGAGTAATTTGCCTGCCATTCAGGGTGTTGATATCAGCGCTGTGAGTGTATAACCATCTTTAGTTCATCATTATTACCATTGTCTTTTTGTGCACATATATTTTGCTCTTTCTCTTCGAACCCCTCACTCCTTTATTGATATGTGTGCTCAATAGTTTCTGTATAGCTCTGAAAAGTTAATTACTGGGAATAATCCATTGCGATTTGTGAATTGAACTGACTTGACAGGAAGTAACTGTTCCGGTATGTTTGCCTTGGCCAGCGGAAGTAAGCCTCGTTTGCAATCGATTTTTCCTATTGTTTCTAGGATCGTGAAATAAGCGCTGCTGTGTTCATGTTTTTTTTTTGTTTTTTTTTTACATCAAGTCTCCACGTCCATGCAGTTTTGTTCATTTTGTTATACATTCCCACTGGTAGGCGAATGGGATACTCTCCCAAAATATGGAACACGTTTTAACGCGCGCACAATATGTTCTGCTTAGGTTTAAGCACAGGAAACTTCAGCTTATTTTCTCATCCGAAGGACTTTGGATTCGTCAGTTGCTTGCGTATCTTCTGTGCTTCTCGTGACTTGCTAGTATTTTTTCATTGATCATGCACGTGAATGTGTGCATACATGCCTCATGCTTCAAAGACCCTACCACACCCAGTCTGCCATTTTTTTCTTCATAGTGGGCTAATTAGCAGCGAAAGCTATTTTTAGGACTGTTTCGTAAGTGACTCTGCATGTCCACAACAGGTGTTGAAATGAAAGGGAGTTAAGGCAAAGCGTTTTTATCACCCCACCCCTATATTCCACACACACACACACACGCACGCACGCACGCACGCGCGCGCACACACGCACATAAACGCACACGTACGCACACACACACGCATGCACACACACACGTACACGAACACGCACGCACGTACGCACGCACGCACGCACCGCACACACACACACACACACGCACGCACACACGCACACACACACACACACGCACGCACGCACACACACACACACACACACACACACACACACACACACACACACACACACACACACACTCACTTCGTCTAATCAAATCAAATCCCGGGGGGGACGGATAGCCGAGTGGTCAGAACATTGCGCTGGCAATTTGACAACCCGGGTTCGAGTCCGGTCGAGGAAATTTTCTTCCTGGAGTTAATATCAGTGCTGACTCCACTCTCCCCAAAAGTCCTTCGGATGAGACTTTAAACCGAGGCCCCGTGTGCGAACGCACGCAGAACATCTTGCGCACACGTTAAATCCTGTTCGCTTTTCGTAAGAGTAGGCCATCGTGTGCCGGTGGGAACAGATGACAATATTTACAAAACTACATACACACGGGGACCGGATGAAAAAAAGCACATGATTGCTTATTCTGTTATCCTCGATATAAAAGAATAAATAAATAAATATAATATACTTAGAGTGAACAGACGTTAAATTGAAGACAACAACAGCAACAGCAACAACTGGCGCGCGCTCGCGCGCACACACACACCACACCACACGCACACAACACACACACACACACACGCAGCACAGCACGCATGCACACACACACACACACAACACACACACATGCACGCACGCACGCACGCACGCACGCCATAAAACACACACATTCGTCTAATATCACATAGAGTGAATAGACGTTAAATTGGAGACAACAACAACAACAACAGCACACACACACCACCACACACACACACACACACACACACACACACACAACACACACAACACACACACACACACACACACACACACACCACACCACCACCACACCCCTCCCTGTCGAACACCAAGATAATGGAGATACACAAGATGAATTACCTCCGTGTCCTTAACTCCACACTATCAGTAAACCCCGTCACATTATGGATAAAGAGGGGGGAGTGGGGCGGGGGGTTGTTTTTGGTTTGTTTTGTTTTGTTTTGTGGGGTTTGGGTGATTTTAGTTTTGGGGAGCAAAGGGTGGGATGAATAATCTTTTATTTTCCAAGGGTAACAGAGTAAGCATTCACATACGTTTTTCATTCGGCCCTTAGGAGAGAGAGAGAGAGAGAGAGAGAGAGAGAGAGAGAGAGAGAGAGAGAGAGAGAGAGAGAGAGAGAGAGGAGAGAGAGAGAGAGAGAGAGAGAGAGATGTGTTTTTGTTTTAATTTTGTGAGGAAGGCTAGCTTTTAAGTATGCGACCATTTTTGCCCATCAAGAAGGTAGCCCCATTCTGAATTTTGGGGATGTATGCTCGCTCGGTATATTCGTGTTTTTGCAACCCACCAAACGCTGACATGAATGACGGGATCTTTAACGTGTATATTTTTGATCCCCTTGCATGTGTATACACACGAATTAAGGCATTGACAGATCTGCGAAGTGACCCGGGAGATCATAAAAATCATCACTCTTGATTTATCATACGCTGCCGAGATTTGAACCCACGACTTCATGGAGCCATAGGATTGAAATTGTACAATCTTTTCCACTCGGCTACAGCAGCCCTCATCGAAATGATTAAAACATCGTACATGTGATCTGAGAGAGCTGGTCTGAGTCTTCATTTAGGTCTGTTCGAGGGGATTTTGTCCGTTGCAGTTATCATAGGTACTGACTCCACTCCCCTGAAAATCCTTCGGATGAGGTTATTTGTGTAGTCTGTCTTATTCATTCTTTTGTATCAAGGATAATGGAATAAGCACTCATGTGCTTTTTTTTTTACATCCAGTCCCCGTGTGTATGCAGTTTTGTCAATCTTGTCATCTGTTCCCACTGGCACACAATGGCCTACTCTTACGAAAAGCGGAACAGGATTTAACGTGTGCGCAAGATGTTCTGTGTGCGTTCGCACACGGGGCCACGTTTTATAGTCTCATCCGGAGGAATTTCTGGGAGAGTGGAGTCAGCACTGATGTTAATTAACTCCAGGGGGAAAATCTCCTCGAACGGGAATCGAACCTGGGTCGTCAAATTGCGAGCGCTATGTTCTGACCACTAGGCTTTCCCGTCCCCCTCAATCCAAACCTACATTTTTTTTTGAAGTCACCCAACACGTAGACACATTGATAAACTCTGTCAGTGGGCTTGGTTGTTTCGTTTTTAACCCTCTGAGACTTGTGTCTGTTTTGCATATCATACCGAATGTGTGGCCAATCGATAGTTAATATCAGCAAATTAATTAGCATATATATCCATAGCAGAGAGGAGGCTGACTCGCCGCAGCCATTATTAGCGGACCTTTGGACAGGATAAGGACTGAGAGAGATGTACGGTGGGGGTGGCGGTGGTTTGGCTGATACAACCCCCATATCGGATAAGTCCGCTGGGACTCTCTAATCTAATCAACAAGCACAGAGCAAGGCTTGGAAGTCATGAAATATTCAGTCACAAAATGGAGATTTGTGTTGTTTTGTTTTGTTATTGCAGAGGGTAGTGTAATGTAACACACAATAAAATTAAAGAATGTTGTGGTGCCTTTTATTACAGTGCTGCTGTTGTAGCTGTGCAGTTTTTTTGTGCATTTGTTTGATGGTGAAACTAGTTATTTGAAGCTCTGAATGTTATTGTTGCCGTGGGTTCTTTTACGTGCGCTAAATAATGTTATGTAACACACGATACCTCGGTTTATCGTCTCATCCGAAAGACTAGCTCCCAGACCACCACTCATGGTCTAATGGATGGGGGAAAAGTTTTGGACCAAAAGGGATTTGAACCACCGCACACTCCGACCCGGACTTTTCGCTTTCTAGGCAGGCGTGTTACCTCTAGACCACCGATCCACCACTTTTATAGTAACAGAAAACTGATTTGCTGTTAGTTTGATCAAAGTCATGGAGTTGTCTTAATGTGGAGAAGCGAAACAGATTCTGAGTATTCTTGAAAAAAAAATTTCTCCTTAGATTTAAGTCACATAATTGTCTGAACTTCTATAAACAAACTCCTATCGTAAACAGTAAACTATTTTTTGCCTTAGTTTAGCCTGAACCACTTGTTATCTGAAAGCGGCGAATATTGCTTTTCTCACCTCACCACCTCACTTCACCTATCCAGTAGTAGTCTAGTATACCATTTAGGGCACCACTGAAGAATTTGCAACATGTGTTTCTGAGTTACTGTAAACATGGTGTGTCTTGTGTAGTACAGGTGAAGGAACTATTCATACTACTAGCAGGGCTGCAGACCAGTGCAGGTGCAACAGTCATTAGCAGCTAGCTTTCCTGGTGGTTCTAAAAGTCGGTCAGGACACACATTACATACAGATGCTCCGGCTTAACCGCGTGTTGTTGCTGAAGTCAACAAACCCCAGTCTTGGCTACATTATTGACGCTTTTCCCTTTACTTCGTCGTGTGAGGGTGGAGCCCGTCTTATGTTCGTGTGTGTGTGTGTGTGCGTGCGTGCGCGCGCGCGCACGTGTGTGTGTGTGTGTGTGTGTGTGTGTGGGGGTGATGGTGGAGGTGGGGTATGTATAATTGTGTGTGTGTGTGTGTGTGTGTGTGTGTAGATGGGTGTTGTGTGTGTGTAGTGGGGTGTATGTGTGTGTGGGGGGTGGGTGTGGTGGTGGGGTGTTGTGTGGGCGTGTGTGTGTGTGTGTGGTGTGTGTGTGTGTGTGTGTGTGTGTGTGTGTGCAAAGTCCCACATTACAGCGCATTTTTTATTTGATGATTGACATCTTTGAAAATGATATAATCAAATAATAAAAACATGGATTTGTTAGCGCTATCTCTTGTAAAAACAAATCAAAGCGCAGCGTTATTTGTGGAAATACCAACTGAACGTCGTGTTATCTGTGAAAAATATTTGGAAATACCAACTGAACGTCTTGTTATTTTTGGAAATACACACTGAACGTCTTGTTATGTTTGGAAATACATACTGGACATCTAGTTATTTTTGGAAATACATACTGAATGGCTATCTATTCTTGGAAATACACACTGAGCGTCTGGTTATTTTAGGGAAACTATTCTAAACATCTTGTTATTTTGGGAAGTACACACCGAACGTCTGATTATTTTTTGAAGTAGACAGCAGCAGCAGCAGCAGCAGCAGTAGTAGTAGCGGCAGTAGTAGTAGTAGTAGTAGTAGGTAGTAGTAGTAGTAGCGGCAGAGCAGCTAGCAGTAGTAGCAGCAGCAGCAGCAGCAGCAGTCAGCAGCAGCAGCAGCAGCAGCAGTAGTAGTAGTAGTAGTAGTAGTAGTAGTAGTAGTAGTAGTAGTAGTAGTAGTGGTGGTGGTGGTGGTGGCGGGCGGCAGCAGCAGCAGCAGCAGCAGCAGCAGCAGCAGTATTATATTAGACGAAATGTGTGTGTGTATGTGTGTGTGTGCGCGTGCGCGCGTGCATGTGTGCACGAGCGCGCTTGCTTGCATGCGTGTGTGTGTGTATGCGCACGCGTGCGCGCAAACGAACATGCCTACGCGTGCGTACGTGCATTTCTACACACTGTGAAGCCATATCGCTGAGGTATTGCATCTTCTGAAGTACCCTCACCTTTCCCGTTTATCAGAGGCAGTACTAACCTGGCCTCTCCTATATGGCAGATATTAGTTCTGTTTATGCACCAAGCCTTATCAACACAGGGACACGTGCCCAGATAACCTGCGCGCACACACACACACATACACACATGCACACACACGCACACGCACACACACACATGCACGCCACCACACACGTTTACACACACACACACACACACACACACACACACGCACGCACACACACACACAAACACACACACGCACCACACACACATACACGCACCACGTACACACACACACGCACGCACGCACGCACGCCACACACACACACACACACACCACACACACACACACACACACACACACACAGCATACAGCAGTGCTGAGGCAGTTGTGGCTGTCAACTTGTGATGCATCAGTGGTCGGCTGGCTGCCTGGCTGCCTGGCTGGCCCTGTGATTCGTAGGCTGGATGGATAGCTCTGTATTTGGTTGGCTGCCTGGCTGGCTGGTTGGGTGTGTGTGTGGGTGGCTGGTTGGATGGCTGGTTGGTTGGATGGGTGAATGGTTGGGTGGCTGGGTGAATGGTTGGTTGGGTGGCTAGGCTGGGTGGTTGGTTGGGTGGCTGGCTGGCTGGCTGGTTAGTTGGGTGGCTGGGTGGGTTGCTGGTTGTGTGGGTGGGTGAGTGGCTAGTTGATTGGCTTGTTCGGTGGTTGGGTGGTTGGGTGGGTTGTTGGATGGGTGGCTGGGTGAATGGGTGGGTGGGTGGCTGCTTGGGTGGGTGGCTGGGTGGTTGGTTGGTTGGGTGGATGGCTGGTTGGGTGTGGGTGGGTGGATGGCTGGTTGGGTGGGTGGGTGGGTGGACTTTAAAGATTACAGTTTTCTTCTATACCGAAATCGGATGCACTGGGCCTGACTTGTCATACGTTTTACGGCAACGCAACGCATTGTCGCTCATATGACAAAACAAAAATAGTCGCTGTTTGAGCGTTCGACGAAGACGAAAAAGAAAAAGGAGATAATTATATGGCCAGTATCAGTTTTCTGATATTTCTGTTGTAACTGGTGAATGTCAGGTGAGTTCGTGTTTCTATAATTAGCAAACTCTGCCTTCAGCACCTGGGCTTTATCACAGTTCTTGATTAAACCAATGACGTTGGGGGCAACAGCAAAGTGAGAGGCTGTATGATCAGTGGCTTTCCCACTCATGGAATTCCATTTTACAGCTTAGTCTTTAGTGATCGACTATGACTCTCTGACAAGAAGGCTTGACTTGCACAGTCTGTTATGTGCTGCAGCCCAGGGGGCTAGTTGGCCTTTTGGAGAACATCTCCAACACTGACTGTCCTTATGCCCTCTTGGCTGAGAGAGTGGGGATGTACTGTGGGCAAGGCATCTCC
>CM060329.1:11322018-11334518 GCA_030674155.1 Stramonita haemastoma
CGTCAAATGTCCTGATTTTTGTCTGGAGCTGTGTTTTGCCGGTGCCCTAGATGGATGTGGAAAAACCCTTCTTGGTTAGTTCAGAGTACGTACGTAGATGTTCTGTAGCAAGTTATGTTTTATCGGTTCAGAAGTACATAGAAGATGTTGTTATGTTTTGAGCACTTCGGGGTTCGGAGGTTTTCGGGTTTGTAAATGTATTACTTTGTCCTTGTTTTTCAAGTATCCGTGTGTGTGTGTGTGTGTGTGTGTGTGTGTGTGTGTGTGTGTGTGTGTGTGTGTGTGTGTGTGTGTGTGTGTGTGTGTGTGTGTGTGTGTGTGTGTTTATGAGGACTCAATAAAAAGAATGAAAATAAAAACCAATCCTAGGAGAACAAAGACCATTTCTAATGTAACATTGCAATAATTACTAAGTTCGCTGTAAATGGGTACCTGTCCTCTTTAGGGTCAGGGAAGGTAAAGCAGCGAGGGAGAGGAGATGGACACAGCCCTCAATATGTTGGCCCCTAGAGAAGCTGAGGTGTTCGATGCCTTGCTCCCCTACGACCACATGAGTTATTGGACACCTTTCTTAACCTTTTATAACTGTTTACGTAGCTGTTTAAGTAGGTTGTGTATCATTTGCTCAGAGCATAGCTGTTAACGAAGAGAACCCGTACATAGAAGACCCGACATTGAAGGATTTGGACATCTCAAGGTTGTCACCTTGAGAAAGACATGCAGACACAAAGTAACAATGGCTGAACAGAGCCTCCCGTAGTAGAAACCATCCAAAAAATTAATAGGGTTGCCTGAACGTGGCCGATAGATGACGGAACACACGTGCGTGCTTCCACAGCACGCACCAGCCCCAATCTTGCCGATAACAACTCCTGGCAGAATCAGCCAGCACTCAGGGTTTCCCCACGGTCACCAGAAATCCAGCAGCCACTGACAACTTGCAATATTAAGGTGGAGGAACAGTTATCACAGCTCTGGCGAAACAGGGCGTCATGTTCTTTCGCTTCTTATCACACTATCGTAAAAAAAAAAAAACCCGGACAACTGCGTGTTCGTTTTTTCTCTGTCATTCCGAAACATTAATTTCGACGCCCTAGATGATACAAGAGGACGGATAAAGTAAAGTGTAAAGTAAAGTATTCCAAAACAATAATTTCTGCCTTTCTCCTCCAAAATTTGATTGGGAGGAATGTGTTTAACAGTCATGAAAAGTTTCACCAGATCAGCTTTTGTAGAGGTTATTTGTGTACGTACCATGTTTTCCTTCGTTCATCCGGCTACGGTGATATTTTGCGATAGCGACCGTATTTACCCGAAATCAAGGTAGCAACATTCTGACTTCAGGGAGTGTGAACCATATGAAAGCGACAGATTTTTTTTACACATCGCAGACCAACAACCAACTTTAAATATGTACGAACTTACATTATGAAGACTCTCCCTGACTTCAGTGTGATGTGTGGTGTGTGTGTGTGTGTGTGTGTGTGTGTGTGTGTGTGTGTGTGTGTTGTCTGTCTGTTGTCTGTCTGTCTGTCTGTCTGTCTGTCTGTCTGTCTGTCTGTCTGTCTGTTGTCTGTCTGTCTGTCTGTCTGTCTGTCTGTGTGTGGGGGGGGAGGAACACAAACTAAAGCGGTACGGGCACGTCATACGAACATCTGGACTGGCCAAGACTGTCTTACAAGAAACAATACAAGGATGGAGTCGAAGAGGCAGACAGATAAATCGATGGAAAAACAACATCAGAGAGTGGACTGGCCTTGAGTGGAACGACATACAGCAGAAAGCTGAAAACTGTTGAAGAGAAGAGGAAGCTGGTTGAAAAATCTTCAGTGGTGCCCCTACGGTCTGCCAGACTACAGGGATAAGTGAAGGTGACATATTGCTTCGTGGCAGCTTAGCTTTATCATGACCACCATTAATTTTTGGACTGCATCAGACAACAGACAAACAGACAGGCGGACGGACAGACAGACAGACAGATTGAAGACATACATACGGACGGACAGACAGGCAGGCAGGCAGGCAGGCAGACAGACAGACAGTCGGACGGACAGACAGGTAGACGGACAGACAGGCGGATGATCGGACAAATAGAGATACAGGCAGATAAAAGAGTGAGGTGTCTGTAGATTAAAAGAGGCCTGCCGTATGATGCAGTAGTGTCTGATGCATACCAACTCAGACAGTCACAGACAGACGGACGGACAGTCAGACGGATGGACGGACGGACAAACAGACAGACGGACGGACGGACAGACAGACAGACGGACAGACAGACAGACAGAAACTGAGACAGACAGGCGGACGGACACTGAGACAGACAGACGGACAGACATACAGAGACAGACAGACGGACAGACAGACAGACGGACGGACACTGATATAGACACCAGACAGACAGACAGACAGACAAACAACAAACAACATACATACATACAGACAGACAGACAGACAGACAGACATACAGAGACAGACAGACAGACGACGACGGACGACGACACTGATATAGACAGACAGACAAACAGACATACATACATACATACAGACCGACCGAACAGACAGACAGACATACAGACCGACACCGACCGACCGACCGGACAGACAGACAGATAGACAGACAGACATACAAAGGATAAAAGAGACAGCAGCGTGGGTATAGAGTAAGCAAGGCCTGCATGCCGTGCGCGGCAGTAGTGACTGAAGCAGAGGCGAAGGCAGCGATGCAGGGAGGAGAGCAGAGACATCAAACACTGCCATCATTTCCTATCAGCCCCCTTCCACAGCCATTTACCGTCTGTCTGTCTGTCTGTCTGTCTGTCTGTATGTCTGTATGTCTGCCTGTCTAGTCAGTTTTGTCTGTCTGTCTAGTTATGTCTGTCTAGTCTGTCTGTTTGTTTGTTTGTCTGTCTATCTAGTCTGTCTAGTCTGAGTCTGTCTAGTCTGTCTGTCTGTCTATCTAGTCTGTCTAGTCTGTCTGTCTGTCTGTCTGTCTGTCTGTCTAGTCTGTCTGTCTAGTCTGTCTATCTAGTCTGTCTAGTCTGTCTGTCTGTCTATCTAGTCTGTCTAGTCTGTCTGTCTGTCTGTCTCAAATCACACGCCAATGAGGATGGTTGGTCATGAACTTGCACACATGCACACACACACATACACGCACGCACGCACACACACACACTTAAAATACACCACACACACTCTCTCTCTCTTCTGTCTCTCTCTCTCTCTCTCTGTCTGTCTCTCTCTTCTCTCTTCTCTCTCTTCTCTCTCTCTCTCTCTCTCTCTCTCTCTCTCTCTCTCTCTCTCTCCTCACAGACACACACACACACACCTGATCCGGGTTTGAATCCCGTTCAAGGGGATATTTTCCCCTAAGGTTAACATCAGTGCTGACTCCACTGCCCCTAAAGTCCTTTGGATGAGAATATAAACCAACAACCCGTGTGCGAACGCACGCAGAACATGTTGCGCACACGTAAAAACCTGTTCCGCTTTTCAAAAGAGTAGGCCATCGTGTGCCGATGGGAATGGATGACTAGCTTTACAAAACTGCAAACACACAGGAACTAGATATAAATAAAAGCCCGTGAGTGTTTATTTTATTATCCTCGGAATAAATATCTGTGTGTGCGTGCGTGTGTGCATGCGTGCATGTTTGTGTGTGTGTTTGTGTGTGTGTTTGTGTATGTGTGTGTGTGTGAGAATGTGTGTGTGTGTGATTGCTGTTGTTTTTATTTCTTTTATTATTCGGTGGCCTGGAAGGTTAATGCACATGCATAGAAATTATATGGTGTAGTAAAGTGTAGTGGATGCACACATACAAGTACTTGGTGTGTGTGTGTATGTGTGTGTGTGTGTGTGTGTGGAGAGAGAGAGAGAGAGAGAGAGAGAGAGAGAGAGAGAGAGAGAGAGAGAGAGAGAGAGAGAGAGAGAGAGAGAGAGAGAGAGAGAGAGAGAGGGAGGGAGGGAGGGAGGGAGGGAGAGGGAGAAAGAAAATGGTAATAACATCAACAAAAGATGTTATTGTGTTAGGTTTTTTTAACACATTAAAAACGGGTATTTGGGGTAGGGAACTGAAGTGGGAAGTTACAACAACAAAATTGAACAGTGTACAACATCAACGACTCTTCGCGAGTGGCAACCAAACCGCGGTATTGTTTATACATAGTTTATGTGGATGTCGCTGGTAATGGTTGCCTGATAACAGGTATCATAGCAGGGGCCGAGGGACTGTGACAGAGCGGACAGAGGTAGATAGTAGTAGATAGATAGATAGATAGATAGATAGAGATAGAGAGAGAGAGAGAGAGAGAGAGAGAGAGAGAGAGAGAGAGAAGAGAGAGAGAGAGAGAGAGAGAGAGAGAGAGAGAGAGAGAGAGAGAGAGGAGAGAGAATGCTTCGGGCTAGCGTATTTGTTATTCAGCATTTATTTTTCAGATCTAAAGATTAAGTGGGGTTTTTTGTTTTGTTTTTTTTATTCCTCAGGATCTTTATATGTTAAAGTGGCAAAACTCCTCTCTCTGATTCTAACGTTAAAGAAAGGTGTGTGTACGTAACCCACCTACCTTGATAAAGTTTTGTGCGTGTTATCCATAGACTGTACTTTCGTTTATCATCTCACGACTGAAGTATGATGCTACGAAATTAAACAATGCAATGATAATAATTTATTGTCTTTATCAGTGTACATAGGGCGTAGCAGTCGGATGCATTCAGTGTTAGATATGTCTAAACCTGAAACACCCAAGTCATCATTTCCAGTTTGGACGATCCCTTACAGTGAAACAAGAATGCAAAATATGACAACCTTCCACATCCACTTCTGTGTGCAGACCAGCCAGTGCCTGAGCTATCCCCCCCCCCCCCCCCCCTCCCCATTTATTTGTGTACACATGCAACAGAAGATGAAATATGCCGGCTATTCCGACACTTGGTAGGCTGCAGAAAACCAAAACAGCCAGAGTGCAGCCAACGTTTCTGGTGTCGTTAAGTGATTTTTCGTGTCGTTAAATGGATTAAAGCGTTCAACTGCGCAAACCCGATCCAAACGTAACTGAAAATTACCTTTAAAACTGCTTGGACCTTTGTTTTGTATTGACACACATGAAAGCACGACAAGAAAAAGATATTACGTAATTAAAAGCTCGTTTGAGACTACAAACGTAAAACAAGTACTCCCTAACTTTCCGCAGGAAAAAATCTTGTTTTTACCCGATTTGCACGCTTACAAAGACGATCGATAGGAATGGTCAGAATTGGAATCGTTCGTCTTGCGATTTGCAGTCTGCATTGACAGACCACCTGGTGAAGGGAAGGAGAAGGTCAGTTTCCACAGAAAGTTTTCAGACTCGGAGAGAGAGTTCTTATCTCTGTTCAGCGTGTCCACTTAAAGACGATGGCCACTTAACGACACGGTAAACGTTCCGCAGGCGATTGGGTTATGGCTGCAGTAGAAGGGTCAGACAGGATTCCTGGTCAGTGTCATCTTGCCTCCGTAAAAAGTCTGCACCAGAAACTTCTTCAGAAACTGAGAACTGAAGGGGAAAGTGTGTGTGTGTGTGTGTGTGTGTGTGTGTGTGTGTGTGTTGTGTGTGTGTCTGTGTCTGTGTCTGTGTCTGTGTGTGTCTGTGTCTGTGTGCGTCTGTGTCTGTGTGTTTTGCTTTAAGGGGCAAGGACTGAAAAAGGCATATCCTCCATATTCTATCACCTCATACATAAGTTTGATCTCTGTGTCTGTCTCAGACTCTCTGTTTGACTGTCAGTCGGTCTGTCTGTCTGCCTGCCTGCCTGCCTGCCTGCCTGCCTGTCTATCTGTCGCCCTTCCTCCCCCTTCCCTCTCTCTCCTGCTTTCATAACCATTTTGACACATTAACTTTCATGAAATGTTGGTAGTAGTATGTTTACAGCACGTTTCTTATGCCCATTCCCTGTGCACAACTTGCTTTAGCGCTGTGGCCTAGTTCTCTCTCTCTCTCCTCTCTCTCTCTCTCTCTCTCTCTCTCTCTCCTCTCTCTCTCTCTCTCTCTCTCTCTCTCTTCTCTCTCTCATCATTATTATTGTTGTTGTTTAGTTAGAGTTTTTTTTTATCTTGATCTTATCCCTGACAAGGCCGGGGACCGAATGTAAAAAAGTACACGAGTGCTTATCTATTATCCTCGAAACAAAAGAATCTCTCTCTCTCCTCTCTCTCTCTCTCTCTCTCTCTCTCTCTCTCTCTCTCTCTCCTCTCTCCTCTCCTCTCTCTCTCTCTCTCCTCTCTCTCTCTCTCTCTCTCTTCTCCTCTTCTCTCCTCTCCCTCTCTCTCTCTCTTCTCTCCATTCTCTCTGCATTTGTCATGGCCCACACAGCATGATACAAACGTACAGCAGGACCGTGTCCACCGTAATGACAGTGATGGGTGCTCATTGTGTTGATTGCCGCTTGTGCGAGGCAGACGTCACAGCCTAATGACGTCAGTCAGGACCCAATTCCCATCCTGTCACGTCAGCCATGAACATTCTGCCACTGCTGCAACATTTAATTGGTGTGATTGATGACTTCCTCTTGTTGCTTTTGTTGTTGTTGCTGCTGCTGCTGCTGCTTCTGTTGTTGTTGCTGTTGTTGTTGTTGTTGTGTTGTTGCTCTTTCTTCCTTCTTTCTTCTTCTTCTTCTTTCTTTTGCTATTCATCACCGCCTCTTTCTGTATCTCTGCCCACCTGGATCTGTCTCTTTCGGTCCGTCCGTCTGTCTGTGTGTCTCTGTCTCTCTCTGTTTCTGTCTGCATGTCTACGGATCCCCGTCTGTCTGTCAGTCTGTCTGTCTGTCTGCCTGTCTGTCTGTCTGTCTGCCTGTCTGTCTGTCTGTCTGTCTGCCTGTCTGTCTGTCTGTCTGTCTCTCTCCTCTCTCTCTCTCTCTCTCCTCTCTCTCTCTCTCTCTCTCTCTCTCTCTCTCTCTCTCTCTCTTTCACTCTCGCTCGCTCGCTGTCTCTCCCGCTCCCCCACTCTCTCTCTCTCTTTTGTCTTGTTGGTTGTCCCTAATCAGGGCAAGGGCCGGATGAAAAGAAGTATGTAAATGTTTATTGGAATAAACTTTCGGTCCCCGGCCTTGTCAGGGATAATGTTTGTTGGATAAACCCTTGGAATATTAAGATCATTCATTCATTTATTCATTTATTCTCTCTCTCTCTTCTCTCTCTCTCTCTCTCTCTCTCTCTCTCTCTCTCTCTCTCTCTCTCTCTCTCTTCTCTCTCTCTCTCTCTCTCTCTCTCTCTCTCTCTCTCTTTTCTTGTATGTCTGTCTATCCGTTTGTATCTGATTGTGCGTGTGCGCGCGTGTCTTGCGTTGAACATTAGCAAAAGGAGAGGAGGGTTCAACTCGTGGACTTGGCATGGAAATGTATGGGAAAGAAAATATTCTATCGTGGCCTCCTGCTATTTCCTCGTCTGACGGTTACTCCCACATTACCCGTCTGCCGGCCTGACAAGACACTGACCACACCACCCTCGGGAGAGATCCCGTTGTGTACTCCCTCCCCTCTCACTGTCAGGCACACAGACACATCCATCCCATACTGCTGCTTGTGTGTATCGTGCGCGTGCGTGCGCGTACGTGCGTGTCTGTGTCTCTTGCTGACGGTTCAGAATTTTTTTGTTGGGGGGGGGGGGGGGGGATGGAATACCTGAAAAGTTGGGAAATTTCAGGAACGGAGCTGACAGACTTTTATTTCTCCTCCCAAATCAACACTTGATCCTCCCTCCCCTTCCCCCTCCCTCCTCTCCCCTGCCCAGGAGTCTTGGTGGATTGTTGAAAATCTTCATGAATATGTATGAAAATGTAAAAGCTTGTGTTTTTGTTAAAGATGGAATATGTTCTGACTATTTCAAAAGCTTTACTGGCGTTCGTCAAGGTGATAGTCTTTCTCCTGTCTTGTTTTCTATGTTTCTGAATGATTTGGAATTATATTTGACAGATAGAAATTGTTCACCATTGGATGATCAGCTTTCATCTGATGGAGAAATGCTAACGAACTATGTTAAACTTCTAATTTTGCTATATGCTGATGATACTATTTTATTCTCTAATACAAAGAAGGGGTTACAAGATGCTTTAGACAATTTGCATGCTTACTATTCTCAATGGAAACTTGTTGTGAATCCAGTCAATACAAAAATCATGGTATTGGCCGTAATAGATCTTGTAACATGTTCACATACAGTGGAAAAACCTTGGAAGTTGTAAATAGTTTTAAATATTTAGGAATTATTGTCAGTAAGAGTGGCAGTTTTGCAAAATGCAAGAAAAATGCTTGTGATAAAGCTACTAAAGTCATGTTTAGTTTGATAAGGACTGCACGGCAAAAAGAACTACCTATACATGTGATACTTGATTTATTCGATAAAATAGTTGTACCTGTTCTGTTGTATGGGTGTGAAGTTTGGGGATATGAAAACCTAGCAATAATTGATAAGTTTCAGTTAAAATTTTTAAAATATATCTTTCGTTTAAAGCGTACGACTTCGACTTCGTTAGTATATGGAGAAACAGGCAGATATCCCTTGTCTATTTTGGTTTCTGTTCGAATGGTTCGTTTCTGGATGCAGCTGCTATTCAGAGAAACTGTCCTCAAATGTTTATAAGATGATGAAAGATTTATATGACAAATCTTCGATTCAATCCGCATGGTTTAAAAAAGATACAAAGCATTTTAGTACAAAGCGGATTTGATTGTTTGTGGGAGAGACAGTTTTTTATTATTACATGGAATTTGTATAGCGCTATCTCTTGTAAGAACAAATCAAAGCGCTTGCATTTGACCTACAGAGCCACAGATCATGCTGCCACCAGGCGCAAAGATCAACGACGAACAACGATGATCAACTGTTGTTGTCTTGTTGCTGCTGTACACTTTAGAGCGCAAAGCCTGGGCTTTGCCATATACCTACAGCCCCGAGCCGCTCTGGGACTCCAACTCCCGATTTTTCCTCAGGGATGGTGTCTAAACACGACACCTGTGTGCATGCTGGTTTGTTAAATTTTGTCATCCGCTCCTACCGGCACACGATGGCCTACTCTTCCGAAAGGTGGAACGGGTTGTTTTAACGTGTGTGCGCAAGATGTTCTGCGTGCATTCGCAGTTTTGTTCAACTATCAATTCTACCAGTTCACATGTCAAAGCCTTCTTAATAGATTCATTTGTTAATGAATGGAGAGCTGAGCTGTTGGATAATAGTAGATGCCTTTATTACAAAAACTATAAAATCGATTTTGGTATGGAAAAATATATAACTTGTCTACCGGATGTATGTGTTTACACTCTTATGAAGTTTCGTTGCAGTTGACACAAACGTCCTATTGAGATTGGACGTTTCCATAACATACCACGGGAAGAAAGAGTATGTTCAAAATGCAATATGTCTGTTATAGGGGATGAATTTCATTTTATCATGGAATGTCCCCAATTTACACATTTACGGCAAGATTTTATTCCTCAGCATTTTCGTCAACCCATGTCCAGTTATAATTTTTGCAGGCTGATGAAATGTAAATCTCGAAAAGTTCTTCTGTCTGTATCAAAATTCATAAGAGTTGCAGGTATTTTTTGAAATTTGATTTGATGCCTTTAACCAGTGTAGATTGTGTCTTTTACAGAAATTTACATACCTTTAAAAAAAAAATGCCATGAGTCTTTAATATTGTTTGTTTATTATTTTGTGATGAATTCCTGCTTTTCAGTTTCTGTTGATATTGATAATACTTTTGGATGTATTACTGTAAGGTTTCTTTTCTCCTGTTGAACTTGTTTGTTATCCTCCAAGCCCCAAAAGGGGTGAGAGGAATTAAATCTTGAATCTTGAATCTTGATATCCTTTTCCGCTTTGACAGGTATCTTTATCTATAGAACCCTCTTCACTGGCTGCCTCTTCAGAAGAGGATGGCGTGATAAAGATGTCGGTACTGTGTATGATTGAGAGTTCTGAATCGTCCTGGTTTGCCCTTGTTATTTTTTTGTTCTTTCTTTGTGTTCCTGCTTTTCTTCTTTTCTTCTTCTTCTTCTTCTTCTTCTTCTTCTTTCTTCTTCTTCTTCTTCTTCTTCTTCTTCTTCTTCTTCTTCTTCTTCTTCTTCTCTCTCTCAGACTCACACACAGATATATATACACATATATACACACATATATACACACATATGTATATACACATGTATGTGTGTGTGTAGTCTCTGTGTGTGAGTCTGAGAGAGAGAGGGGGGAGAGAGAGAGAGAGAGAGAGAGAGAGGAGAGAGAGAGAGAGAGAGAGGAGAGAGAGAGAGAGAGAGAGAGAGAGAGAGAGACACTGACACTGAACACTGAACACTGAAAACGTTTTACTGTACATCGGCCTTAGGCCATTATACAAAACATGTTTGAGGCAGGGGGAAGGTAAACATAAGTAGAAAACATTTCCATCCATTCATCATTTCCGATTCTGCATGTACATGAGTCACACTCAATGCCCTCTAGTTATCATCAACCCCATCATCATTTTTATCATGTATATAATCACTGCCATCAGCATCTTCTTTATCCATATCTACAGCTGCAGCAAGTATATCAACATCACCATCATTACTGTCATCATCTACGTCATCATTGTCAAAATCATTCTCTTCGTCATCTGCGCTATCATCTCCTCTTCAACCTATATAATTATCATCGTCACGATATCATCTTCAGTGTCTACACAATAGTCACGATCATAATCCTCGTCTTCTTCATCACTGTTTCCATCGTCATCTTTAACTTCTTCCTATAGTCACCGTTACCACTATCACTTTCAACACCTACACCATCGTTACCATCATCACCTTTAGTAACCACATCATCATACCATCATCACCATTAGTGATCACATCATCATTACCATCATCATCATTAGTATTCATATCCTGATAACCATCAGCACCTCCTTCAACGGTTCTACCATCTACATCGAGAGAGGAGAGAGAGAGAGAGAGAGAGAGAGAGAGAGAGAGAGAGAGAGAGAGAGAGAGAGAGAGAGAGAGAGAGAGAGAGAGAGTTCATATCGGATTTCTACAGCATCAGCATTTTCATCCCATCGGTCATGAAACACGGCTAATTCCCTACTTCTCTACAGCCACTTGTGTTGTGGTCTAAGTGATTTATCACTCTGAATGACTGTCTCTAGTAGCATTTACATGTCTCTGTGGTGGATCGGTGTCAAAATCCCCAGAGTCTGTCTGTACTTTCATGAAATACTGTTACAGAAAGAACATGAAGCATTTATATCCTTTCCAAACTGGACTCATTCGGATCAGACTATAAACCGAGGCCCCGTGTGCTAACGCACGCAGAACATCTTGCGCACACGTTAAAACCCCGTTCCGCCTTTCGAGAGATCAGGCCATCGTGTGCCGGTAGGAGCGAATGACAAAATTATATATATATATATATATATAAATTTAAAAAAACCAGCATGCACACAGGTGTCGTGTTTAGACACCATCCCTGAGAAAAAATCGGGGAGTTGGAGTCCCCAGGGCTGTATATGGCAACGTTCTGGCGGCTCCTGCGACGGTACTGGAACCATTCGTGTCAGCGACTGCCTTTCCAATGGACCATTCCAGTGGCATGGAGAGGGGGGGTCTGCTGCATGGGTAACATCTTGCCCTCCATACTTACCTACCCAGGCTTTGCGTTCTAAAGACTAGAGCGCAACTCCATAGTCTTTCGAGACTGATGGTGTACTACTACTACTACTTAAACTGGACACTAACCGACTCATACTCCATAACTAAGCCAGTTGTCAGCAGGGAGTTGGCGCGTGCTATCTGTGGTGCATTTGATCGGAGAAAACACACACAACACTTCCTTCGCATGAGACTATAAACCGAGGTCTCGTGTGCGAACGCTCGCAGAACCATCTTGCGCACACGTTAAATCCTGTCCCCTTTTCGTAAGAGTAGGCCATTGTGTGCCGGTGGGAACAGATGACAAGATTTACAAAACTGCATACACACGGGGACTGGATGTAAAAAAAAAAGCACATGAGTATTTATTCCATTATCCTCAAAAATAAATAAATAAAAGGGACTCCTCAGCGGCAGCGCGGGTGTTCCGATACTGGGTGTCTTTACGGCGGCAGCGCTGATACCCGCTAGGCTTAAGAACCATGAATTTTCATGTTGCGAGATGAAAGAAGAGACTGTGTGTTGGTGGAGAGAAAAAATGAGAGAGACGTAAGAGTAACTTGGGGGAAAAATAAGACAGCCCCCCCTCCCCTCTTGGAAAAAGGCTATGTTTTCTTTCTTTCTTTCTTTCTTTCTTTCTTCTTTCTTTCTTTCTTCTTCTTCGTTCGTTCGTCGTTCTTTTGTTGTTTGTTTCTTTCTTTCTTTCTTTTTTCCTTCCTTCCTTCCTTCCTTTGTACTTTCTTTCTTTCTTCCTTCTTTTATATCGAGGACAATGGAATAAGCACTCATGTGCTTTTTTACATTCAGTCCCCGTGTGTATGCAGTTTTGTCAATCTTGCCATCTG
>CM060329.1:11339518-11344518 GCA_030674155.1 Stramonita haemastoma
TAAGGTGTGCAAATGGACACTCCCTTGAGAAGTCTGACAGAAGATGTGGCTAAAACCCCTTTGCCCTGTGTGTGAATGCCTGTGCTAATGCACGAGCTACATAGCTGTGGGCTATATTGTGAGCCATACACTTCTTCTTCTTCTTCTTCTTCTTCTTCTTCTTCTTCTTCTTCTTCTTCTTCTTCTTCTTCTTCTTCTTCTTCTTCTGTCGTTCGCTTTACACCATCAGATGTGTCTGAGAAAAGTAATGGCATGTTCTTTCCAGCTCCTCTCGTGGGCCTACAGCTTGGTCTGCAGGGTTTTATCCATTGGCCACACAACAGTCCTCTTCTTTGAATGATGTGCCCACCCGTCTGGTTTTCTTTACCACAGACACACGGGGGGAGAAGGAGCAAGTTTCAGCTTTGTAGACATGTGATTTTACCCTGATTAACTCCAGTGGGGAGTCTTAGAATGATAACCTGTTCTTTTCTTCTGGGATGGTGGTAGTCGTCCTTCTCTCACGACTACTTCCCTACTCTGATTCAAGATTTGTAACCTACTCCTCCTCTTAATTAAAAAGAGTCTTTATTCTTGATATTTGCTGAAAACATATATGCAAAGGCTTAAGTTTTTCCCCTCTGGTTGTGATAGATTGCTTACACTTAAAAACAGAAAGATAAGAAGGAAGGTGGCAGGACAGTTAACACATTCACCTGCCTACAAGTAAACCGTGAGGTTCTGGGTTCGATTCCCAGCCTTGCTCTTTCTTCCCAGTTTGACGAGAAAATCGAACTGAATGTCAAAGTCCTGTGGATTAGACTAGTAACTGAGGCCCCGTATGCTAATGCGCACAAAACATCTTGCTCACACGTTAAAAACCCGTTCCATCTTTCGGAAGGGAAGGCCATTTCGAGCTTGTAGGATCAAACAGGGTTTTTTTAAATGCATACACACAGGTGTTGCATTTAGACACCAACCCCAACATCAGAATGCAGCTACCTAAATACAAGAGGGAATACGGTGGCATACGCAAAACTCCCACCAATGGTGAATCTGGGAGCTTTAGCCGAGTTGTCTAGTTTGTACCAATGACAGAAGGTTGACACATCTGTATGCTGCAGACGTCAACCGCAGCCCCCAGAGGGGTGGGGGGCAGACGGGCAACAGCAGAAGACAGCGGTGATGTCAGGTCCTCACGCAACTGTCTCCTTTGTTTCCCTGGGGGCCGTTACCTGCCACACAGGGCATCAGCCAGCCGTCTGCTGTGGCCACGGGTCTGCCCCAGTTAGCTCTCTACTTTGCAGTATCGTGCATGAAGTGATTGCTTCTCGTAGTCTTCTTCGGATTACTCCCTACTCTGTAATATCGTGCATACAATTCCCCCCGTCAGTATAAAAATAGCATACCCACCTTCTGGAAAGTCTGTTTTCTATCCAGGGCTCTCTTTGTTTTTGCATTGTTCTTTTTTCTGGTCAGTTCCTTCGGGCCCGTTTTCTGCCTTCTTGGTCCGTCCTCCTGCTTTTAGTCCAGAAAGACTTGTAATATACCAATTCTCTCCCATGCTGAAGTCGGATGTGCTGGGCCTGACCTGTCGGGCGCTTAACGGCAGCGCAGCGCATTTTTTACTCATATTCTATCTATCTATCTATCTATCTATCTATCTATCTATCTATCTATCTATCTATCTATCTATCTATCTATCTATCTATCCCTCAGTCTGGCGACCATGGGGGCACCCCTGAAGACATGACAACTAGTTCCCTCCATTCCTCTCTCTGTTCTGCCTTTCTCAAAATTTTGTTGAGTTCTAGGCCTGTCCATTCGCTGATGTTGTCCTCCCATCTCTTCCTTGAACAGTGCCTTGCAGTATTGTTTTTGCAAGTCCTTTTGATCTTGTGACATGCCCTACCGTTTAAGTTTGCGCTTTTTTACGATTGATAGAAAGTTTTCATAGGGACCAATGCTCATATTACAGACAACAATAGTTGCTGTTTGAGAGTTTGAAGAAGTGCATGTTGTGGTTGCTTCTTATAGTGTGATACCTGTCACTCTGTGACAGACGTCCCGCTACAAGACAGTGCTCCCTCTGCAATGATATACTGCACTGAAAGTCAAATTAGTCATTGGTGTCAAGGGTTCTTGTCAGGATAAAGAGATCTCTTTGGGTCTTAAGACAATTTCTTTATCTGAAACTCTCTCTGTCTCTGTCTCTGTCTCTCTCTCTGTCTCTGTCTCTCTCTCTCCTCTCTCTCTCTCTCTCTCTCTCTCTGTCTGACTCTCTCACTCTCATTCTCATTCTCTCTGTCTCTGTCTCTCTCTGTCTCTGTCTCTCTGTCTGGGTAATAACAAACATCATGCTGACCTTCACCGTCCCCTGGACCTCCTAGCCGTTTTCAACATTCCGTTTTGTTGTACATTTGTTGCTGTTGCTAGCCAGTGTTGACCGTTCAGACCGTGAACTCGAGGACCTTGAACTCCTTTGAGGACCTTCTGTCTAATAATGCACAGTCTGGCATGATTATGGACTCGCCTTGTTTACACAATGTGCAGGAAGGGCCGGTTGCGTGCACCCAGGTCCCTAGATAGAGAGAAGTATTTTGACTGTGAGCTTCAGCACTCTGAGAGAGAGAGAGAAGAGAGAGAGAGAGAGAGAGAGAGAGAGAGAGAGAGAGAGAGAGAGAGAGAGAGAGTGTGTATGTGTAGAGTGATGTGTGTGTGCGTGTTTATATTTTATTCTTTTATATCGAAGATAATGGAATAAGCACTCGTGTGTGTGTGTGTGTGTGTGTGTGTGTGTGTGTGTGTGTGTGTGTGTGTGTCTGTGTGTCTGTGTGTCTGTGTGTCTGTGTCTGTGTCTGTGTGTATAGTGTGTGTGTGGTGTGCGCGCGTGCATGCGTGCGTGTGTGTGTGTGTGTGTGTGATGATAACAATATTGACACAAGCCAAGCTAACTGTCATAGCAACAATGTGAAAAACTGGGTGTAGACTTGAGATCAACAAGCGTGCAGTGGTGAAATCAATTCAGCCCATTAATTAAAACAGCCACAACAACCACCACCACAACAACAACAACAAAACATCTGACAGGCTTGGCTTAGACAATGGGCCGGAGATGTCTGTCACAGAGTTCACCCATCCTGTACAGGTTCCATAGCCTAGCCAGGCACTGACTGGCCAGTTTGTTCTCTGGGCCTGAAGAGGTTCTGGAATCTTGAGAGTCATGACGCTGATATTGATTGTGAGGGCAGCAGAACGTCATGTCAGTCTTCTGTGTGTGTGTGTGTGTGTGTGTGTGTGTGTGTGTGTGTGTGTGTGTGTGTGTGTGTGTGTGTGTGCGCGCGCGCGCACGCGCGTGTGGTGTTTGCGTGTGTGCGTGCGTGTGTGCGTGTGTGTGTGTGTGTGTGTGTGTGTGTGCGTGCGTTTGTGCGCGCGCGCGTGTGTGCGTGTGCGTGCGTGTGTGCGTGTGTGTGTGTGCGTGCGTTTGTGCGCGCGCGCGTGTGTGGTGTGTGGCGTGTGTGTGTGTGTGTGTGTGTGTGTGTGTGTGTGCGTGCGTGTGTGTGTGTGTGTGTGTCAAAATGGCTAGTGAACCAGTTCCAAGATAAGTTGGAGATTTATGAAAAGCGGATTCTTCTGCTGTCAGCTTTGTCTGATTAATTAGAGATGTAGGTAAACCACTGCTGAGATTTGTTAGTTCTGTTGTTAGCCTCCGCCTCCTTTGTCTGTTGGTCTGTCTGTCTGTCTGTTGGTCTGTCTGTCTGTTGGTCTGTCTGTTGGTCTGTCTGACTATCTGTCTCTATTTATCTGTCTGTCTGTGTATCCCTGTCTCTGTCTCTCCCTGTCTCTGTATGTCTGTCTGTTGGTCTGTCTGTCTGTGTATTTCTGTCTCTGACTCTCCTTATCTCTTTCTATCTCTCTCCCTGTCTCTATCTCTGTCTCTGTCTTTCTGTTTCTGTTCTTCTTTGTGTTTTATAGTTTCTGTCTTTTTCTGTCTGTCTCTGTGTGTCTGTGTTTATCTCCGTCTCTCTGTTTCTCTCTGTGTTGGTATCCTCTCTCTCTATCTCTGTCTGTCTGTCTGCCTCTCTCTCTCTGTCTCTCTGTGTCTCTGTCTGTCTGTCATCGTAAGCGTCTCTTCTCTCTCTCTCTCTCCTCTCTCTCTCTCTCTCTCTCTCTCTCTCTCTCTCTCTCTCTCTCCTCTCTCTCTCTCTCTCTCTCTCTCTCTCACCATCTAAGGGCCGGATGTAAAAAAAGAAAAATGAAGTCTTGTACTTAGTTACCCTCAAAAATTAAAAGTTCATGATCATTACTGTTTTCGTTATCGTCTCTCACAATTTTCTACTTCATTTTTTTTCCAGAGTCCATCATTTGCTCTTAGTCCTGTCAGTGTTTGATGTGGTGTAAGCCACCCAAGTAGAAAAGATAGTATGGTTATCCTGGCTATAACGGCGTTTACCGTGAAGTGTGTCTTGGCATGCCACCTGCACACAAGTGTAGTCTAGTGAAGTCTAGTGTTTGATGTGTTGTGAGCTACCCAGGTAGGAAGGTGGTATGGGTATCCTGGCTGTTGCAGCGTTTACCGTGAAGTGTGTCTTGGCATGCCACCTGCACACAAGTGTAGTCTAGTGAAGTGTGTCTTGGCATGCCACCTGCACACAAGTGTAGTCTAGTGAAGTCTAGTGTTTGATGTGTTGTGAGCTACCCAGGTAGGAAGGTGGTATGGGTATCCTGGCTGTTGCAGCGCTTGATGTGGTGTAAGCCACCCAGGTGGGCAGTATGGGTATCCTGGCTGTAGCAGCATTTACCCTGAAGTGTGTCTTGGCATGCCACCTGCACACACAAGTATAGTGTAGCATTTGATGTGGTGTAAGCCACCCAGGTGGGCAGTATAGGTATCCTGGCTGTAGCAGCATTTACCCTGAAGTGTGTCTTGGCATGCCACCTGCACACACAAGTATAGTGTAGCATTTGATGTGGTGTGAGCCACCCAGGTAGGAAGGTAGTATAGGTATTCTGGCTGTATA